>VDFB02067358.1:0-43104 GCA_007258455.2 Sequoia sempervirens
CCTATTGAGTTGAGGATCCCTAAGAAGATAGGATGTGGACATATGTTTCATAGGATGTGGACATATGTTTCAAGCTATGGTTAGTATGGATCTTGATGGGACCTTAGTCTTTGACACACACCATCAGCGGGTAGGAGGAATTGGATTCCATTCTAGCATCCTTGGACCAATCACGTCATCAGATCTGATGAGCAGACATACTCTGGAAACGTAGTACGGCCACCACAATTCAAGAAGGAAAATGTAAAACTACTACCAGCAAATAAGATGGATCAACCCACCTCAGAATTGTGAATGAGCATACAAAGTAATACATTTTATGCCAGGAATTCGTCCCAAACCTTGGAATGAGTAACAGGTTTTCCATGAACCCTATGTATGTAAAGTGTTCACTTAATAGGAAAGTCCATTAGTCATTAGCAAGAGGAAGGATAGTAAGTTCCTGCAGAAGAAGACTTCAGCCTTACACCCTTTCCTTTGTAAAGCATTGTAAACCCTGAATTCTGCAATGCCAATTTTTCCTGTTATACAATTGAAGTCTTCCCATCCAATTTAAATTTTTCTTGTGCATATATTGTGTGTTATTTTGTGTTACACAGCCCTTAGTTGGGTTCTCTAATCTTGGAAGTGCATCACCAAGTGAACATGAGTTCCTTCAAATAGGATCAATCCCTTTCTTGCAGAGTGGGTAAGAATCTATAAGTAAGAACGCTGCAGGTAAGAATCTAAAGGAAAGACTTCTCGTATAGGGACTACTGCAGATAAGCACTTCTGCTCCATGCAAGTACCAAAAAGACAAAAATCCTACTATTCAGGTACAGGTCAATATTTTTTTATAGCACGGTTGAAACTCAATATACATGTGTCCTACTAAAGTATTGAGATTGGTGAGGAGTTTCTGATCACAAATAACATCCAATATGGTGGACAGTATCTAGTCCTTTATAAGCTAATTATCACTAAAAGTATCATTTACAATTTTTCAGATATCAATATCAAATACAAACAGGAACATAAGAGCATTATGTTAACTTTTATGCCAAAGTTAATTCATCAATCCTCCATATGATACAAGAGTCCACTACGGCTATCCCAAAAACTAAGATTAAAACAATGCAAGTTAATTTTCCCAATGAAAAACTTCAAAAATCCAATCCAGAAAGGATTTGAGTGATGTGAATCCTTAAAAAAACCAAAACCTATCGGACTCACTTACTAATCACAAGAATTGCAAGATGTCCAAAAATCACTATAAGTTTAATAAGATGTCCCAATTTCTAAAAAAAGAAGACGTCCGCCGTAAAGGAGCATTCAATAATAGACAAGGTTACACGGGGACGCGTCCCCTGCGCCAAAACCCCCTGTCCCCGTCCCCCGCCGTCCCAGGGACAGGGGGATGCAAAGGGGACGACCCCCTGCCGTCCCCAAAAATGCAAAATCCATTGGAAACGCCAAGAAACGTTTCCTTCACTTTGGGGATGTTTCCCCGTCCCCAATACGGATTGGGGACAGTTCCCTGTACCAGGGACGACTAGCCGCCCCCCGCAGGCTGCAAGTCAAAACATATTAAAAAACAATTAAAAAATGACTTTTTAAAGGTTTAGTTCCCTTCCCGCAAGGCCCACCAATTGTTTAATGTTTTAATTGTTAGGCAAATTGATGAAGAGGCGACGCAACCAGGATTGGTTGGGCTACCATTGGATGATCCACTCTTGCCAAAGGATGATAGTGACTCAAATAATTCTGAGTCTTTGGATATTCATAGCCCGAATGAGGCTTAATTTCATAGACTATTGTATTTAATATTTTGATTTTCATGTTTGAACTTTGAGACTTCTGGATACATGTTTGAGACATTTGGATATTGATAGACCATGTTTTTATTGATGTTTGATACTGCTGTGATAAATTTTATAATGCTTTAATGACATTTCTTATGCTATTATAGTACTACTCTCGCGATTTACTTACATATTGATATTGTTGTTATCAATTATTAATTTATTGACATATCTATCTCTCTTTCCCTTTCTCTCTCTCTAATATATTAATAAATTTTGAAAAAATCATATATATATATATATATATATATATATATATATATGTATTTTGTATGTTGCCATCCCCTGCCGTCCCCTAAAAATTGCCCCTTAGGAAACGTCCTAGAAACGCGTCCCCTATCGTCCCCCCGTCCCCGTCCCCGACAGGCCGTGGAACATAGATAATAGATACTCCTCCTCTATGTCTACCTCTTCTTCTTCCACTTATCCACACACTCTTCTCCCCATAAGTTCAACTCTTCCAAAGTATTATATTATAATGGCATCCATTCCAGCTCAAGAGCAAGTATTATGGCTTCTTCCAAGGCTTAACAAGCATTGTTCTAACTTACTATCATTGGATTGGTTGACATCTGCTTGTCAAGTGAAGTGTTGACCATTGATTACAATCCTAGTGTCAATTAAATATCTAAGGAAACCCAATCCAAGAGTCCTCTCCTGAGCAACAAATGACAGCCCTAAAAATATTATTTCTAAGAAAACATTTTTTATCAAGTTCAGGAGCCCACTCCCTCAATTTGCCAAGGAACCCCTAATTTGTCACTGATGACTACATACAATTTTTTAAGGCATGTCATTTATCCATATCTTGAAGAGTTTCACTAAACAAAAGGCTCTTTTCATGTAAGTTATTAGAGACCACTGCCTACCAACCTGATTTTCTCCTTTGACCCTTGCAAATAATATTATACTCCACTAGAGCATCCATTACTCCAGTAAACAATACTATACTCTTCTAAAGCATTCTTTATTTCTCATGATTCAGTATGGTTCAAGCAAATGTACTAATGTCCTAGGGTTTCTTCATCACTTTTTACCAGTGTTCCACGGGGACGCATCCCCACCCCCCAAAAACCCCGTGTTTCCTAGACATCCTTGTCTCAGAGACTTGGGGACTTGGGGGGGACGTCCCACCACCAGCCCACCACCATTGCCACCATCCCACCACCAACATTGCCATATCCAAGATGCTGCTAGGACTTTGAGGATATTGAGGTGTCCTCAAGATGTCTAGGGGACTCGATGTAAATTTCTTATACATCTTTTTATAACTATTTTTTTCAAGTACTATATGTATTTCAGCACCCTGTTGCTACGCTACCACCGGCCCCCCGCTGTCCCGAAACTCAGGTCCTCGGTCCCCCCATCCCTGAAACCCATCCCCCCGTCAAGAAACTCCGTGGAACTATGCTTTTTACTATCTTCTCTGCCCTGTGCCCATAAAGGCCTCTCTAATGGAGGCATAGCAGTAGCTAAATTCCAATTTTATTTGGCAGAAGCCACTGTCTCTGGGGCTTATATATCTATGCAGGCCATCACTTACCCAATTTCACATACAATTGACAAAATATGAAGTATGTGAAACTAAAACTAAAAAATGTTCTAGACATACTCTTAGGGGAACCAGGAACTGATGGCATAGTCAAAAATAAAGGAAAGCTATATAACATTTCAACTACAAAATATGAAGCAGCATAGTATAATCCACTCAATACTGCAACTACAACTTAGCTCAAATGCAACAACCAAACTAATTTTATTCTAGACTCTAAATAAATAAAAATTTATGCAAGATTATAGTGACCATAAACAATTCAACCCGAAATTGCAAGTTTGTGTCACAAGACAGTCATAATTGAGGAGTTTATGCCTCTGCTGCATATGTAGGGTTCATTTGGTTGTCCTGCATATTTAGAGTTCATTTGGTTGTGCAATGTAGAAATGTATTCAGGGAAAGAAGAACACTTCCTTAAATTGGTCAAACTGATTGAAAGGAATGATTTCCTATAGGATAAACCCTATGAGAAAGCATCTTGAGAATCTCTCAAAGTTGACAGAATTATGTTAAAAGTCTCAAAAAGATCTGCCACTTTTTATGGGAACTTGAAGCTAAGAAACTTCAGCCTAAACACTTTTAGGTACAAAAGTGTTTTAACCAGTTAAGTCACAACTAAATGCAATAACCAAAGATGGAGCTAAAGACGCATTGGTTTGAGGGCTCAAAATTGTGAAAATGTATACAAAAGCTTCAAAATTCGGAGCCAGAAGAGCCTATTGGCTGCTGCTTACTACTTATTGTTTCACATATGGGTAGTTCTTATAAAGATGATCTTCAAGTTTGCAGCATCTTTTATTGCGTGGATGTCACCTCATAGCCCCCTTTTACAGAAAGTTAGAAATTTGATTTAGTGCTAAGTGATTGCTAAATTTGTAAAAGAAGCTACTTCATACATTCAAAACCACCATCAAATAACTGGTGGAGAAAGTTCACTAAATAAGATGGTTTCAAATTTCATTTCTGACAAGAGTATTGCATGTCCTTTCAATAACAGATGCAACTCAGCCTGTATATCAAGAAGAGGAAAAGTAACAAATCTGTATCTTCAAAAGATTTAAAGAACCAACCACTTTCTGACTTTGTTTGATTTGGAAAGATGGTCAAATTTATCTCTCTATTGGCTATGGAAAAATTGGTAATAGGTTCAAGATTATAGATTTGAGAGACCATGCAATGATTATAAATATATACATAATGTCCTCTCTTCAAACAAGCATGCAGCCTCACAGTTAGAAAACAATGTGCTATTTGCACAAATATAAAGATGACAGTAACAAATAAACAAAATATAAAGCCAAAAAAGTTCATCAAATAGGAGAAACACAAGATTTTTAAGAACAAAAAAGAAATTAAGATGAGTTTGCAACCTTAAACAGGAAAGCCATGATTTAATGCAGAAAAGTTGAATAAATAGATAATTTGTTATGCACGAATATCTCACTAAACCCAGAGCATGGGCCATGAGAACCACATGGTAATTAAAAGTTTAAGTGCTCCCCACCTGTAACATTGTAAGCTGTGCTGAAAGAGTAGTCGCTTCTGTCTGAAGTGTTTGAACTTTTCTTTCTAGCTCTGATATATAGCGCATCTTCCTCTCTTTTGATCGAACAGCTGATTGTCGATTTGCCAATATCCTGCATGGAAAGTCAATCCAAAACTTATAACAAAAAAAATATTCTATGCCTAAAAAATATGCTTACAATAAGTAAATCTTGCATAGGAGTAAGACCAATGGTGCATTGGAGCAATAACCAAGGCCACAAAAGTTTTGCAACAAAGCTATGTGCATTCCAGGAAAGCAAATATGAAAGGAAAATAACACTCTTCTATTCACTATCTTTCTGAATTCATATGCATGAGGATAGAAATGCTGGCTTGGTATGCAAATTCTAAACCTCACTAAATGCTTCAAGGTGGATTGGTCAACATTGAGTCTAGAGAGTTAACAATGTTAGGAAGTATACCTTTTGGCTCGTTTGGGATCAATCAGTGCAAGTTCTGCAAGTTTATTTGCAGCCATTGCTTTCTTTGTCTCAAATGACTCTGAGGACAGACGATCAGTTTGCAAGGAAGTTGAACCATCCATGGAATTGCTATGACGATGACGAGGACGACTGGGCCCTGAAGAACCAAGATTCCCTCCTGTTCCTCCCATGTTGCCTTCAAATCCTGAAAACGCAGCATCGACAGAAAGACTTCTTGAATGATGTGGAACAGGATTATTGTAAGTGCTAGAGGAGGGCTTAAATTCTTCTGTTGCTGCCGGTGGTCCTGCTGCAGAATTGGATGGCTCTCCTATAGAGTTGAGTTTCTCCAAGTCCATGTACATGGAAATTAAATCCTCTGCACCATCATCAGAGAGAGTGGGTGCATCAAAACCAGTGAAACCAAGATCAGCATCAAACATAATATCGTCTGGCAATCGAAAGCCAATATCAGATTGAGCCCTCCGATGCCCTGCTCTCCTAGGTGGAACCTCCGGCATCTGACTGACATCCGTGCTGAATTGCTGCATTGAACCTAAAGTCCTGCCGGGCACCGTTACTGATGAGCTCACTGGCTCTTGCATAGACACATCCATGGACGTTGAATTGCCGGAGGAATCCGACAGAGCCGGGGTTGCTTCTCTTTTTATTGTGAATGCATTGCTGGTAGATGGGTACCCTACATACCTAGATTGTTGAATCTGCTGTGGCTGAGAAGGGTTGATGGGTGAATTAACTGTTGATTTTTGGGGTCCGTTTGTGGTAGCTATATCCATTTGCAAACGCTCTACAAATGCCTCGTATCCACCTCCTAGCCCTTCCATTTGAGCACGGTGTCTGTTTATGGGTGTAGAAGAATTGAACACTCAACCTAACAATTGTTTCAAGTCAACACAGGTTCTGCTTGTCGGTGTGAGAACTGATCACAAAGTCATTCTACTCACTAACGTATTCTAATCTCTGAAACAATTTGTGGCATCTGGTATCTGGCATCTGAAACAGAATTGAACACTTATAACTGCTATTGTTTGAACTTAGCTGTTGGACGAGACGGAGAATTTTTTATTGACCTACTCTAACATCTAAAACGACTTGTGACATGTGGCATCTAAAACAAATTGAACGGCAGGACTGAAATTTATCTAACCTAACCAAAAAAAAACCTTTAAACTGAGCAACAAACCACTTGGTAGCCAATTCTAAAATCTAAACAATTTGTGGGTATGTGGGGAACTGAACGAGGAACCTAAGTTAATCTGCACAGAGGAGAAAAAATACCAGTTAAACTGCTTATTTTCCTAGTCAAACATCTGAAACAACTTGTGGGTATACAGGAAATGAAACAGCAGACCTGATGCGTAGACTCTACCTAATCTGGATTAGGAAAATTACCCCCTCTGTAAGTAAGTGCAATCCTGGTGTAAACATATTCTTCCAGATCTCGAGATCGCCAGTCACATCGAAACATGACAAGTTTTCCTGGCGCTGAAAAACAGGTAGTTGCAAGTAACAATTCTGTAAACCTGAGATTTCGTGCCCAAACAAAATCTTCCACAACTGGATGCGTTAACATATTTGGAAAGACCAGAGAAGCTGCATGATTTTGCTGTGAAATGATAATTCTGAAACTGTTTAAGAAATAGTTCTAGTGGTAGTCATTTAACAAAATATTCCATGCTACAAAAATGTCCCAAAATCTTTTACAATCATCATCAAGTCAAACTCCCCGGATATGACAGTGAGTTACCACAACAAACTTTTATCATAAATAAAATTGTCTGAATTTTAGGTTATAATTTTATATTTTCAAGCACATGAAGACAGGGAAGCCACATGCGAGGGGAACGACTGCCACTTACCGACCACCTTATAAGTTGTTCGTCAAAAATGGGCAAGGAATTTTTTTTGGAAACCTCTTTATAATTTTATATACCTAGGACTAGGAGAACCTTTTGTTTTTTTGGTTTGGGGTTGAGATGACTAGATGGAAGAGGTCAAAAAGGAAATAGGGGGACAGAATTTGTGTCTCTTGTGCATTAGTCGTTTTAAGATGGAAGATCTCAAAAAAAGAAATGAGAAGAAAGAATTTGTGTTCTTTTATAATCGGGGTCATTTGAATTAGGAAAATATTTTATTTTAGAGTGTGAAGCTTACAATGACATCCAAGTCAATTACACTTACATTTTAGTAACAACTTCCTCACAAGATTTGTTCAAAGAGGAGATGGATGAGAATAAGGGGCAATTAATCATCAAATTAAATAGGAAAAGAACAACAATTCGAAAAAATATTGTAATAGGATATGTTGTCCCATAGGCTATCTTTGGCCTCATGGACATTAAAAATATTTTGTTTTATTTTATTCTTAATCAAAATAAACATTAACAGTATGATGGAATTTTTAGGATAAAAGATAGTCGATTGGTATTCACATTCAAAATACTAATACACAACTTAAGTACAAGTAGTCATCTTAAGGTGTGGCAGACAAGGGCCATCATTCCTAGGTACAATCTATTGAGTGCTCGTCAAGTAGATCTAGGGCCACCTACTCATCCTAGTTGCCATTATGATCACGCAACACTAGGGAGATCAAAACATTCCAATTAAGAGGATGATTCATAGTTAGTGACATATTAACAGTCTATGGTGAGGATGGTATGAAACCTTAGGAAGGGATTTTTCCAAAAATGGATATAAGTGTATGTAAAGTATATGACTCTTTATAATTATCATCTGGCATATCGCATATAATAATACACGAATACATGGTAACTCATTCAACTTGTTTTACACATCTAAAGATGTAAGTCAAAACTTAACAATAAACTTAGTAAAACCTCTAAATAATATGAGAACTTATTAAATTTGTCATATATATTTAGAAGTATAAAGTAAAACACAAGAACAAACTTAAGAAAGACCCTAAATAATATAGAAACTCATAATTTTCTCTTATATATTCAAAAAATTGAACAATAAACATATGAAAGTCTCTAAATAATAAAGATAACAAAATTTTACCAAAGAAATTAGACCCTCTATTACATAATAAGAAGTCAATAGTGGCATGGTATGATGGTCAAGTTGTTGTGGTGTTGTTCTTACCATCAAAGTTCAAATCCCATTGGGGTGTAATCGTTGAATGTCTAAATTGAGGATGAGGTCCCTCATTTGTGACCTCACCGATTGATAGTTTTGGGTCAAAAAATATTTACCCCTTAATAAAAAAATTAAAAAATATATTACATAATAAAAAAGTAAGAAAATAGTTTCAAAATGCCAATATAAATTATCTAACTTATATTTTCATATTCATAAATGTACAGGTTCATAAATTAAACATTATAAGGTTAATCTTTATCTTTCAAGTCTTTTAACTATTACTTAAGATTTATACATAATTATGAGAGAGTGTGACTTCTCCAGTGTTGCTTTAATCTATTTTAGTTCATGATTGTTATTTGTTATTTCTTAATTTAGATGATATTTATACAATGACATGTTTTTATGATAATACTTGTTTTATTTTAATTAAAAAAAAAATTGCATGTTTCATGTGTATAAATAAAATATTAATTTATAATTTTTATGAAAAAACAATTATTTTAATTATGAGTTATTATATTTTAATTTTGTTTGTTAATTTTTTTAAATTAAAAGGTGAATTTCTAGGTAATAAAAATGTATAAACTTTATAAGTGAGTCGTTACGAAACTTGAAACTAGTAAGATTTGATATGAGGAAGTTAATTGTCATCTTGGATTAAAATAAGGTTGTCCAGATGTATTCCTAACTCCCTTTGAGATTTACATACATTTCTTAGAAGAATACTTGGAAGTGGTTAGGTGTATAGTTACGAACCTTTTCAACTACATAATTATATTATACTTTATATTGGCGGCATTGTCCTCCTTACCAAATACATTGATGACCTAAAAAAAGCTATGAAGTTCTCTTCAATAATTTTACACCAAGGTCCAAATTATATAAAACATTAATTAAACTTAAATAAATTATAGTCATCTCTTCCATACAACCACTTAACTCCTCCTCTAAGACCCTCATCCTAACACATGTCACTTGCACATTCATTATGATCTCTCAACCATTCTCATCCAAATTGATCTCTACAATCATCCTACACTATTGATTTGATATTAGTGAAAGCTATAAATCATCCATCATTTATCCATTCAATCCCCTCCATGAACTCTCCACGAATCATGAAGCCATTCAATGAATTTTGATGAATCTTGCATCCATATTATGCTCATTTTTCTAAAAAGGCTATGCTAAGGTTTTATGAGAAATCCACATACTTTCAAATTAGCATTATCACATTCTATAATGGAGTAAGACTAGGCATGTTGGTGGAGGTAAAGTAGTTTAATTTGATTTTCTTTCATGATTGTACACATGCTTTATTGAACTAGGTTATTTGATTATTAGGATTGGTTTATTATTGTTTTATTCTCATTTTAGATTTGATAATCTTATTCGCCTTCTACACTAACCATAAACTAAACTAGAACCTCAATAGTGAAAATAGTGAGATGGAAGGCCTCCTATAGTTTGGTCAAGCTTTATAGTTCAAATCCTTGGCATTGAGATACAAAAGAATTATATTTTCTAACATTGTAATGTTTGTGATCCAATATGGTTGTGAAGTTTGACGTTGAAGCATATCTCCAAAAAAATTATATAAAAATTAGATGAATTTTAAAATAACTCACTATCCATACTTTCAAAATTAAAAGTAAAACTTGATTGAATTTTAAAATAACTCATTATCTGTAGCTTCAAAATTAAAAGAAAAATAGCATGATTCTCTTTGTAGAAGTTGCATGGTATAAATTAAAAGTGAAGTCTTAAAATGACATGTGGTAGACATAGAGAAGATAGTTAATTTAGAATAAGATAGACTTCCTAACTTTACCCAATAGTCATCCCTAATGAACTATCATCTAAAATATTTTGGGAAAAAACTCTAATAAATGGCTAAAATTTTGAGGCATCAATGATAGCATAACTCTTCGATGTGATGCAAAAATAAAATTAAGTAAAAAAATAACCAAAAAATAATTAAGTGTGCCTTCAAGAATCTTGCAACAATAAATGAATTAACATTGAAATCTTGATAAAAACCATATCATAATATTAAATCCAAAAAAATAACCTAACTTACACCTTTCCTCAATAATCACGCTCTTAAACAATTTAATATTACCAATACTTAAGTATCAATCTTAATCCCAAACTTAAATAGAAAGCTTAGTATTGAAAAAGATGGAAGGCATACCATAATTTGGAAAACCATTATAGTTCAAGACTAATCTTGAGAAATTGGGTTAAAAGAAATGACTATTTTCTAGCCTCATTATCCTTTATCATGTCCGATATAATTGTAAAGCTTTGGGATGAAGCATATATCAATATGCAACTAATTGAATTCAAGAACAATTCATTATTTTTATTTAAAAATCAAAATAAATCCAACTTCATCTTCCTCATATCCAAGTCTTGCTTACTTTGCAACCTTTATCATGCCCATTATACCCTTTATTCAGTTTGATACTATTTTGATTTACATGATGCTAGTTGTTGATTTGATTTTTATAGGTGATACCTATAAATTCTATTTTTTATAAGAAATTTATTGTGAGTATTATCAATTGGATATGCACCCTTGTTGAGTTGTCAACTCAGCTATCTAGTGAAACATGAGATGATCTCACATAGTGTGGGCTCTGATAGCTTGAGATCAACCTCAAAAGAGGATTGGTTCCCTTAGTACTCCACCTAAACTAACTTTCACTCTTTCTTTTTGCTAAGGAAAAGGATGGAGAATGACACAAAATGAAACTTAAATACTACTAAGGTGATGCACCAAATTATTTTTTGACCTCTACTATTATTTTGACACACATTTGTTTAATAACCAACTAACCTTTACACAACTCAACTTTTTTTTGTACACCAATGGATCAATATTTTGTAAAAAATCATTGAATGTTTTGCAGTTTTGAAGGAAAGGGAGACTTTTCACAACTAAAAACTATGTTCACATATACTACACAACTTACAACCTGCATAAAATGTACCTACTCTGCTTATAGGTGCTAGAATAAGAAATATATTAAAGGCTTTGCATAAAAAAATAGTAATATTCATCAATCATTATTTTTGCACACAATGAGACAGTATTTGAGAAGGAAAAATCATTGAAATTTTATTGATAAAAGGTGTCTTACAGAGTATATGTTTAAGAATTGACTAATATTACTTAAAAATGAAATTACATTGGTTGCTTCTCAATCTCCAAACTAAGTTTCATGAGTTACAATGCTAGTATGTCCTAGGAAGGACTTTTCTATGAGTTACAACCTTTAGTCAAAAAGCAAGAATTGATTGGAAAATGGACCTAGGAGTCCCTTTATCAGTTGTTTCATCAACTTCTTGATCTTTTCCAACATTTTTTAGGAATAAATGGAAGGTGCTTGCATAAGTTGATTGAGTCAAACCTTCCTTGGACGCCTAGGAGACCTATTTCTTGATTTTTCTCCCTAGAAAATTGCTCCATGATGGTGGATGAATACAAAGACTTGATTTATCTGACCTACTATTGAATATTCTCTTAGATTCTCTCCACTTATTTAGAAAAATCCATTACTCGTACAACTATTACAACCTTGCACGTTTTTAGGACATGTGACAAAGGCTTGAAGATGATTAAATTCCCTAGGAGGGTGTGGAAGAGTTTCTATAACAAGATTTTTCCACATCTATCATTCATTTATAACTTCTTTAGGGATTTATGTCATGACGATTGTTTATACACTAAATGTTTCACGGTGTCTAGAGAGTCCTTCATATTTTTGTTATTAAGACTATCTTTGTGAGAGACCTGATATGACTATACGGCCCTTTTAAACTCACTATAACCTCTAAAATCCCAAGGACCTATGTTTAATCAAAAGGAATATCTTGCTTAAAATTGTCAAAAATGATCCTTTAGGTCTTTTCCTTCTTGGCTTGCAACTAAAACTTAATGAGTCATGCCTTGTTATTTGCCCATTGTCACTTCATAATTCTATCTTCTTGGCTTCTATACTTGCATGTTCTCTTGTGGTGACTGCCATAAATTGACAAGTAAGGATAAGGATTTTCTCTTCCTTTCAAAGACTTGTAAGCCATGCTAACCGTCACATTTTCTATAGGAATATAACTTGTTCTAGACTATCTCTATTAGCTCTATCCACTATTTTTTGTGTATTTTCCACCTTCAAAACTTGATATGCCTATCATACTTGTATTTTGTCTTCTTCTCATATGAATGGTCTCCAAACTTTTAATGGGACTATTGTCTTTTATGCTAAATGTTCTCATAGTACTTTGACATTTATGGTTTCTACTCTCCTTAGAGTATTCCATCATAACAAGACCACTTTTAGTTCTAATCTATCCTTCCTATGATTGTCCTTGACAGTGTTTAGGATAAATATTGCATTGATTGTCGCTAAACTACTTTTATAGTCTATTATTTAAATCTCATACTTCTTAGCCTTCTACCCTTTTTGTCAACTTTGACCTGCAACCCTGCCCTTTTGACATGTCTTTATTGTACATTTATGTTTTCATCCTAAAATTATGTCACTATCTCTTACACATTTCACTCTTGTAAGTTCAACTATCCACTTGAGCATGCTTTCATTATTTCAATATAGATTACATTAACACAAGAAAATGTTATACATGTGTAGGAAGTGTTTTTATCTCCTTGAAATTTTCTCAAGCACATGAAAGAGAAATATATCATAATTATATTTATCATAACATAACTATCACATTTTTATAAAATAACACACCTATGTCTTCTTGTCTGATCTTTTTCATTCATTCTTCATGTGTTTGTCAGTATCTTACCTATTGTTTTGACTTGTTTGTCAATGATGATTGTTACTTTGGTTCTACAATAGTTGAGACTATCATTCAAGATATTTATAGTACTCTCATATTTATATTACTATTGAGAGGCCCCTTGTGAGAGGTCAACAATCCCACATTATGATTGAAATACCTTGCTTTCATAATATTGTGATGACTATATCATTTCCTTCTCCTTCTTTATCATCATAAATTTCATTAGCAATAGATTTTCTAAAGCTTCCTTTCTATGAGCTACATCTTTGTGTGATATTTTCACATGTATTTTATCCATCATCTACTTCATTTCTACTATCTATAGATTCCTCACCATTGGTTTCTAATATTTCTCCATGGGATAGCTAAATTCTAATGCACCTCTATCCAAAAAATACTCAAATTTTAGTAATTCAAAATAAGTGTCACCTAATCCCTCATCATGCTCCCCTCCTTTTATATGCACGTATCCTTTTGAAAACATTAAGTTTTTTCACACTTGACAAAACGAGGCTTTTTTATAAAGTCAAGGTATTTTAGAAATATTAACAATTGTTAAAACATTTCTCAAAGACTTATGGTATGGAAAAAACACTTTGTTAAACATTTTCCTTTAGAAGACATTTTCAATTTCTTTTTTGAAAATCCTAGGACAAGACCAAGGCTTTTAAACAACATGAGCAACCTAGTGTGACTATGTAGACCAAGTGGCAAAATAGGCTAACATTGAGTTGATATGAAATTAAGTAATTGAATAAAATAGTTTTGATTAGATGTTATTTCTAACCTTGTTTTGGATGTTGATTATTGAATTTTAAAGTTAATAATATTTATAATATTGATTTTAAGTAAATTATGAATAGTAAGTATGATTTTAAATTAAATATAATTAATAGATTTGATGTGATTTTAACATTATTAGGATAATGGAGTTGTCTTAGGTCATGATTATGAGATTAGTTATCAATAAGGTGTTTGTGTACATGTTGAGACTGGTATAAAGTAGTTACAAGTTTTACATATGCATGTGGGTGGGTAGATATTTAAACACATTATTATACAGCCTTAGCTATGATTACCATAAAAAATTCAATGTGTGAGTTGAGTGTGCAGGGAATTACAAGTCAACAAATGAGGCATAAGAATATTACTAAGAACCATTTACCATCTCACTCCACTCCTTGGGGTAATAAGATATTAACCATGTATAAGCATATGATACCCGCTAGTCCTAGTTGTGAGTGGTTAATATTTTAGGAGCTTCCTCCCACCATTTTTTTATCATATCTATTATATATTCTTTTATAAACCATATTTTTTCAAATTTAAAGTAACTTTTAATTGGGTTGAATCATTTTTGAGTGTTAATTCAACTAGGCAATGATCTGAACAAGATATTGGTAGAATTTTTTATTTTAAAATTGTAGGGGCATTTAACGACATGGAGTCAAGTCTCTTCGATATGTTGGAAATGCTCACCCTTTAATTATTCCATATCTATAGGCCATTTTTGGAATAACATCCCCCAAATCGGTTAATTTTATGAATCTTCTAAATTCCTTTAAGGCTTGTGATTCTGTCTAAATCCCTCCACTGTTTTCTTCTAGCCTTAATATTGCATTAAAGTCTCCATCCATAATAGTTTTATCTTCTTTATGAGCCAATAGGTAAAGTGACAGGGTATCCCATAGCTTGCTCTTTTCCTTATCTTTAATTGGTCCATAAACATTAAATAAATAAAAAATTAAATCGGATGCAAAATGTCTTACCTCACATTTTATCCAATCAGATTCCACACTACATGGTTGAATTATCACATTGTGTGGATTCCATACCATTCATAAGCCCCCTTGTTGCACCTTCAACTTCTAAAAATATTTCATTCCATATTTTGCAATGCTTCAAAAAAGGTTCACTTCATTTTTATTGAATTTTATTTCCTATAGAAGAATGACATCAACCAACATTTGTTCCAAATGACACTTGGTCATGGATCATTTATTAGGGGAATTTAAACCCATAATATTCCAAGTGACAATCTTCATTACTCTCCAAGGGAGGGGTTTCCTCCCTTGGATCTCAACATGTACTCCTTAATGTTTGTTAATCCTTTTTCCATTGTTTTATCTTCTCGCTTTTGCCTATTCTTTTTAGTCCTTTTTTCCTCTCAAATTTGGGTTCATTCTCCAATACTTTAGATGTTGATTAGCTTATACATCCTAGGTCGCAATACCGATTTCGTCATATTTTTAGTCCTCTTCCACCTACTATTCATCTTCTTCATGAATTCCATCATCTTCCTTTTGGTTTTCATCCTTTATTTCCTATGAGGGTTTTGGATTCGAGTGTTCACAAGTGACCACCAAGTAGTTATACTTGAATTCGATTTGAAATCCCATAGTGAGATTATTTGAAGGGTTTTCAAATAATCTAACTCAAACTGGTTCTAGTTGGGGATAAAGTTCTAGTAGATTAAAATTGGCAATCTATTTGTAGAGGTAGAGAGTGGAATTACACATTATCCATTACCTTCACATGATCCTCTTTATTTTGGAATTCTACGCAAAAAGAACCCTTTAGAAGAAATCACAGTGGGGAGCATGACGACCATGACTTCGACCCCCATTCTTCAATTTTCCTTTGCTAGAACTTTTTCCTAAACCTAGCAATCACCGCACACTCCAAAATATTTGACACAAACATATTGAAAAAGAAATCAATTTTGATTTTTTGCCTACTTTATATTTCTAATTTCCCTATTTGCAAATTTGTAGAAAAAACTAAAATCAATTTTTGCTTAGAATGATTTATTTAATTAATGATATTTGATTTATTCAATTAGGGTCAAAACTAAAAGCAATAAATATGGAAATATAAAATAAATAATTGAAAGCACAAATAAATTAGAAAAATAAGTACCATTTATCAATTTCATTACAAGTCTCAGATGAGCTCATTGTAGCTACTTGCTTGTTAATGAAAATGATGAGATGATAAGGTATTTATATATTTTTCGAGAGATAAGATGGATGTTGAGGATAAAATCAAAGATTAGTAGTTAACTAAGTTAATTGTGTTGTCAACTCTAAAAGGTAAAGGAAATTAATCTCAATTGACAATTGAAAATTATCATTTTGAGCTCCTAAGAGGACAATAATGAACTTTATTAATTCATTAAATTGATAATTAGATGAGGAAATTACTAATTTGATGAACGAGTTAACTTGTGAGAAGATAATTATGAATTATTTATTTCATTTAATATATTTTTCAATGAGAAAGTTGTTAATTTGAAGAACGACTTAACTAATGGAGAATATATGATAGAATAATAATTTAATTTATTAATTAATTTAAAATAAATAACTAGTTCACATTAATTAACTAAAAATAATTTTTAATTAAATGATTAATTATACAATAAATAATTTTTAATTGATTGATTAATTAAATAATAAATAATTAATTAATAATATTAGATAGTGATGATAATTAATAATGGGATAATATATGATTTATTAATTTATTTGAATGGATAATTAGCTCATGTTAATTAAATAATAAATAATTATTTAATTAAATGACTGATAATGGATAATAATGTTAATAATGTGAATAACAATAGGATAATTAACAATGATAAATAATGGTAAAATAATATAATGATATTTAATAGTTGATGTTTAGATTTTCCCCTTTTTGAAGCTATGTTCAAAGTGACATTCTTTCAATGAAAAGAAAAGTAGTTGAGAATAAAAAATAAAAGAGATAAAGAAAAATATGATATGCCCCTATTGAGTAAGAAATGATAATTTAGAAAGGTGAGATTATTGATGATGTTGATGCCCCCTCAAGAGATTACACATATGAAAATTATATTGGTGAGCTCGTAAAAGAAGAGATGTGAAGAAAATATTAAATGAAAAATAAAAATGAATGAAAATATATACAAGAAACATGACTATGGATGGCATGATGATGATACATGTGTTATGATGATGTGTTATGCTAATTTTGAGTTTAGAAACCTTCATTTTATATATCATGGATGTTATACACAAGGTTATATAAGACCAAGGCGGTAAGGTATCCAATGCATGGACTAACTCAAAAAATAAAGGTCGCCTGCAAGCATATGCCATAGGACACCATCATATGGAAGACAATGATGTTGTTGTGATATACTAAAAGGACCATAACAAATATAAATTAATTAAAAATGCATGCACAATAATGCAAAGACAAACATGATATTTTCCCCTAGTCAAGTTGAAAATAAATCAACTGATTGATTGATGATGATGATGATGACAACATTGTTGATGTGGGGAGGACACCTCCAAAAAAATATTAGGATTAGGAAAAATATATCTTAATGATAATAATGTGATTAAATTGGATCAAGGTTTGTAGCAAGGTTGGGAACAAAACCAAGGGATGTTTTGGATGATGCACTAGACTGCATAGTTAGATTGCATGGATTAGGATTATTGCATTTGGATAGATTTTATTTTAGGATTGGTTGGATTGTGGGGATGTTTGAGTTGCTTAGGATCGGAGGCTTGAAATCGATGATAAGGGAGAACCAAGTATAGTGATAAGGATAAAATGATAATGTATTGAGTTGGTAAAGTATATGTGGATGATTAGGTGGGGGATAAGAGACATGTGAATTATTGGATGGAGGATTCATGAGATATGGGGATTATTGGATTGAGGATTTAAGATGTGATATCCAAGGACTATGTCACATAGGAATAACTTATTTTCTCCAAGATATGGGGTTGGATATTGTTATGTAGGTGATAACATGATGTTTGATGGTATGTAGCCAAATGATGTACTTGTCAAGAGTTTGCCAAAGAATATTTAAGTTTGTTTCCTATAAAATTTTATCAAGATAAAGGTGGAATGAATGGATTATTGATGCAAGAGCATCCAGGTAGACTGGCAATCGACATCACCCAAAAACAAATGTAAGTTTTAGTGAGTTTAAAATCTCACATTTTTGGAAGGCTAGAGAAAAATCCTTTTGTAGGGGTCCATGGGGTACCATTCCAAGCCTACACACCAATTTTCACATGAATCAGAGAACTTTTAGTTTTTCACCTGTTTGCACCTGCTTATATCAAATTGGCATATTTCAGTGTTCTTCAAATTATTGGTATATTTTTTAGGCAATAAAAGTTAATTCCATGTTAAGTTTGATGCCTATATTGATGAAAATTTGTGAGCATGGGCAAGGCATCATGGATAGCAAAAAGAAATCAAATATATAATTGCCATTTTTTAGTGATATGGAAATTTGGTAGAGGCCTGCATAGGAAGGAAAATGAATAGGCAATGTAAAGAAGAATGAAATGAACAAAAATGCTAAAAAAAAGTAGAAGAGGCCATGCCACATTATGGTGTGATGGTTTTTTTTTAAATAAATAAAAAAGAAGAAAAACCAACATGTGGAAGGTGAAGAGGAGCTGCAAATCAAAATAAAATAGAAAATGTTCACAACAGATGGGGAAGAAAATAGAGGAGAGTGGCAAATAGAAAGGAGGTGAGGATCATGCCAATAACTTGTAGTTTAAAAAGAAGATAAAAAATTACACTTAGTCTTGGCTAGTTGTGCCACATTGTGGGGGTGACATATAAATAAGAACAAAAATGGAAGATTAACATGAGTTGTGTGACTTCAGGGGAGATTTGCAATTCGATGTTTGAGCGTGTACAACACACTTAGGTGTGGGTAATATGAACAAGAGTAATAAAATTAATATAATGTGTTGGAATAAAGTTGCAGTTCACAACATGTGAGAGGGGGCTCTAATAAAATCCAAGTGGTTGTGCAGTACAAAGGAGAGGAGGTGATATAGTTGGAAGTTGATAAGTATATAAAGTGAAGAGATAAGGAAGTTGTGTTATTCAGAAGAATGAGATTTAAATATCAATGCCCAATGAATATGATGAATTGCAGATTGCATAATGTTTGTAAGCTGTGAAAATGGAATAATAAAAATAATATTAAAATTTGCCTCTATAGTTTGTGAAGTTTGGAATTCAAATTTTAAATTGACAAAGTAAGTTGTGTTGGTTACGAAATTGTGAATTTTATATCTAGTTGTAAAACTAGTGAATTTGAATAAGGAGTAGTTGTTTGTTGCAGAGTATTGCTTGTTGAATTTGTAAATTTGTGTGTAAGTTTGGCTTGGATAGCGAGAGTGATTTTTGTCTTTCATCAATTATGATGCCATGATAAAATATGTGATGGATGAGAAGACTTGCCCCTAAATATAATGATATATAGAGATAATCGATCTAACACATGATGCATGTTTGCTAGGTTTTCATTAAAATACTTATCCAAAGTGTCATAAAAATGGTTTTCACTATTGGATGAATTATTTCTCTTTACATTTTTCTTTTCCTTTCTATATTTTAGACATGATGTATGTTTGTTAAATTTTCATCATGGTGACTAACCTAAGGTGACATAGAAATGGTTGTCACCAAAGGGTGATTTTTCTCTTTACTATTTTTTGATTTTTGATTTTTGATTTTTTTTTGGTATTTTAGATGTCTTAATATTCAAATAATCATTTAATTTTTGGTCCTTTTGATGGTGTTGATGTAGATTCTTTCATTATGATATTGCAATAGTGACCTATACCGGAGGAGTTGTCTTATCAAGATCATGGCACTTGTATATAACCCACATATGTGATTGTGGTCCTTATTTATATTGGAGTTGACCTTATCAAAATGTACACATCATGATAGAGTGCCACAAGAGTCCTTATGATAAAGTGTTTTTCTAAGGATGTCACAGATTTGTGAGTTAGGATTTATGGATTTTAGGTGCTCGTTGGATTATGGTAGGGGATGGTGAATGTAGATGGATTATTTGGTATTTTGGATGTAGGATTTTTATTTTCCAAACTTGGAATGATGGATGATGAAATTTGGATTGGGATTTTCTTTGGAACCCACAATGGTATAGATCTTGTATGATGGGATCAATGAACATTTTGAAGAAGGTGGACACTTATTATATGTAGGAGACATTTTTTTATTATAACTCCACACAATTATTGAATATTAGATTTGAATTATATATTTTATTAATCCAATTTTCTTTAGGATCTATTTTTACTTCACATGTCCACTTTGTCTAGCTAAAAACCATCAATGTTTGGTATTTTCTCTTTTGTAGGAAAAACTACTTTAAAAATGGATGATCCTAGTTGATAGGATATTGACACTTTATCCTTGGTCATGGTTGTTTTTCCTTCATCATTTATGTGATGTTGGTGTTTTTATCCTAATCTAAGTATGCAAACTAACTTAAACTAGACTGCAAAGCAAAACACAAGATCACCTCAAATGATTAGCCTAAGGAAGAAAACACAAAAGAAAGATAACAAAGCTAGTGATTATACCTTTTGTGTGTCGATCCCCTTGGTTGGCCCTTGATGTGGTTGATTTGTGTGCTCCTTAGATGGTTGTGAAATGAAGGGTGGATGCAACATAATGAAAACTTGATGAAGCTATAATGGAAAATGCACTTGAACTTGGATGCTAATGCAAGGAATAATGCTATAAAATGGCTTGATAATTTGATAGCATAAGGGTGCAAAATGACTAAGTTCCCCAAATGCATTAGAAGAGGGGGTATTTATAGAAGAATTTGAATTCTCTAGAGAATTCAATGGTCAAGATTGCACCACCAAGGCCAAGATGAAGGGCTATGGTGAGTTGAGAACTCACAAGCCTTCACATCTTGCCATGTGGAAGATGAAGTGTCACAAGGACACATGAGGTGGAAGATGACATGTGATGGAGGTATTTGCAAGTACCTTGACATGTGACTTGATGTGACCTCTCAATAATCACATGGGAAAGAGGAAAGTTTTGGAAGAATAAAAGTGAATTTTAAATTCACAATGATTGGGAGATCTTAAGGATAAGACAAGGTTCCCAAAAAGAGAAGTGAGAAGTACCTTGCATAAGACAAGGTTCTTAAAAAGGTAGGTACTTACCCACATGTGACTGATGTGACCAGTCAAAGATTCTAGAAGACTTGGACACATGTGAGTGATGTGACAAGTCAAAAAGTTCTAGAACTTGCATGGGAAAGAGAAGATTCTTTGGAGGAATAAATGTGAATTTCACATGGGGTAGAAAAAGTCTTGGATGAATAAAAAGGAATTAAAAATTCCTTGGGGGATGGGGAGAGTTGACCAAGATGTTGATTGGATTAGCTAATTAGTGATTAGGGGTTAATGAGGATTAGAAGTCAACTTGCAAAAGTTGGAGGATGTGACACATCCTAATCAAGGATTAGGCATGTGCACATCTCTAATGATGAAATTAGGAGATTGATTAAAATTAAGAAAAGGATGTGACATGTGAGGAATTAAATAAATGTCATATTTATTTAATTCATTTGATGAAAGGAGGATTAAAGAGTAATGTATTTAATTGTTAACTAAATACATTAGGGGTTAGAAGAACTATGGGTATTAATTAGATAATAGCAATATTACCTAATTAACGTGAATAAGGGAATGTTTAGACGAAGAGGGATAAATTTGGACCAGTGTAAGTGTCCAAATTTAGGTGTCTACAATTTCAAATATCAATGTGATCCACAAAAGCTTCTTTATCAACTTATCTAATGTGATCCATGTCATTTATTTGATTATCTGTGTCCAAGGGAGGTAAGTGTCTCATCTAAGAAAATGAAGGTTGTTGGAGTATGGATGGTATTGTAGACACACAAAATGTACAAGTTGACATTGTGCATCTAACTCTGATCTACTAACATCATTTCATCCTAAATCATTCCCTGACCTAACCATTTAATTGAATATCTTTATTTGATTAAATTCATTTGTTTTCTTCTCTTAATTAAACAAATCATGTGTTTAATTAAGTCTCTTAAATCATTCTCTATCCCTATTTTAATTAAATAATTAATTTTATTTAATTAAATCTCTAAAGTCTATTTATTAAATTGAATAAATTAAAATCTTATTTAATTTAATCTTACTTCAATCTCTTTAATTAAATAATCAAAACATGTTTATTTAATTAAACTCATTAAATCATTTCCTCTCTTGTTTGATTTAAATTAATCCAAAAATCTAAGTCAAAATAAGTCAACTCACCTAATCATCATTAAACTAACATAATCATCATTTATTTAATCTAACCATGATTAAATACTAATCTCCACTTGCATTCTCTAGATATCTCCACTTGCACAAATAAATCAATTTATTGATTTATTAAATCTTCATTTTCCCTCAACAAAGGCATCTTTTGGAGGAATATTCTTCTATTTCAAATTCAAAATTTGAATGACAAGTCCTTCCAACAAGGCATTTACTTCTTCTTACATGTCCTTGCCTTGAGCCAAGTGGCATTCAATGCAATTTTCTTTCCCCCTCTTACATGTCTTTTCTCAAAATTCAAATTCAAAAATGCATTTATTGGCACATTTGTCAAAACTTGCTCATTCCTCATCCAATCATATTTGGACAAGTGGCATTTTTCCATTGGCCAAATCTTTGTCCCACATTGCTCTATTTTGGCTTTGTTTCCATTTCAACATTATATAAATAGAATGCTTCACCATGCATTTTATCATCCACAATTATGCAAAGTTATTATGCACAAATTCTCTCAAATTCCATCCATCTTAACTAGTTTATTGCAGATTTTGGAGCTCATTGAGGGACTTATCAAGTGGATCAATCATCTTCAATCAACATTTTCATTCAAGGAGTTGGGAAAGGGAAAATCTCCACACACCTATTTGCACCAACCCCCCCATGGGATCAAGCGTTTGCATGCTAAATTAGGATTTCATATTTCCATTATGTTCTTCATTGTTTTCTTTGTTTTATTTCCCATTTTTAGCTTTGTGAATGGATTTCATGGGGAATCCTTGTTCATGCTTACAAAATAACTCTCTAACATTGTTTGTTGTGTTTTTGTAGGCACTTTGAATTAGGGGTTCACAGGTATCAACATCAATTTTGTGATCATGGATGGGGTAGAAGTGAATGAGGGGGTCATCTTATATTTGTTGATCATAGGTAGGATCTTGATCAAAGATAGGATTATCCCAAATTTCATGATCATATATGGGATGTTGATCAAAGATCATATTAACTTGAATTTTATGATCGCCTATGGGGGATTCTTCTTTAATCAACTTAGAATTTTGGCATGGAGATAATGAATTATGGATAGGAAACTCTTGGAGTACATGATAATGTTTGATCTAATATTTATTTATAATGGATAGGATCTTGATTTAAGAAAACACACATTTGGGTACATGCTTTTGAGAAAATTACTGTCACATGAAAATTTTCTTGGATGATATGAGGGAGAATTGGTGTTTTGTGCTACTACTGATTAATTATTCTTATGGATGTTGGACCTAATGGATTTTAGGTATGTGAAGGGTTTAGGATTAAGGACTGTGTAGTCAATAATATGTTTGGATGGTGTAGGATTAGTGATGTGGTGAGAATCCATAACTTTGTTTGGTGATTGGAGCTTAAGGTTCTTTTTCTATTAATCCTTGGAGAAAATCCCTAAAAGTGTCTTTATTGGATGAATTTTTTGATTGAGATGGAGTGGATTACAATGGTTTAGAGGATGAAGGATTGGGTTAGGAGGTAGAGGCTACAAGGTATTCTCATATTGATGATGGTGACAAGGATTTATTATATGTATGGGAAATAGGGATTATAGAGATGGTTTGGTGTTGAAGGAAGTATTGGACGAAATATGGGTTTCCCTTGTCAAAGGTAGGAGAAGGATAACTAAAGGATATTTTTTGCGGATTCAAGGTATAAATTTTATAATTATTTCTTGGTATTGAGGTTTGATGGATGGGTGATTGAAGCTTGAAGGTTCTTGGTATTGAGGGTAGATGGATGGATGACTAAAGCTTATGTTAATCTCACTTGAGGTTGTGACATCTAAAGATTGAAGGTATTCATCTTAATCCATAAGAATCTCATTATCATCATAGGGGTTGTATTCTTATTGATTAACAAGTCTAGTGTCATCATCATCATACTTAGGTTGGATTACACGATTTTCTTTCTCTTTGATAACCTCATGATGTATTTGGTTTCTTGAGATTTGACTTTGGGTATAATGGCTATAGCTAGTTATAAATATATCTTCATCATTGGGGTCATATTCTAGTTGATCAACAAGGCTAATATCATCATCAACATCAAGAAGGGGTTTTGGGTTTAACTATCGAGCTCATCAAAGTAAAGTGGAAGCATGATGATGAATTTGGTTTGGATGGATAATGGGATGATCTAGATTTCGTTGGATAAATTGGTGGGGTTTAGTATTTGAATACAAATGATGGTTGATTTGGTGGATAATGGTTGCTTTGTAAACCTTAGTGAGTGGTGAAGACAAATAGTCAAAGATTTATTTCATTTTTTATATTTTTTGGTTTTAAGTTTTAAAAATCTAAGCTAAGAAAAATATAGATATTTAAAAAACTTATGGCTTGAAAGGATAAGCTCCCATTTTGGGTTAAAGTGGGGAGGTTCTAATCTAGCAATGACAAAAACAAAAGATACATGAACAATCCTAATGTAATCCAAATAAGGTTTGAACCTATTTTTTTATTTTTAAAGTCTTGAGCATTATCTCATAATGGCCTAGATTATATTTTTGCAAAGGTTTTCAGTATTTTCTCAAATTCAAATCATTTGGTTGTTAACCCCATAGGTTTGTATAGTCAGCAGATTTTACGTTAAAGTTTATTTCATTTAATCCATTTCATGTTGTGTGGGGTGCTTAGATCTTATGTTTTTATCCTTTGCAAAAATAAAAGGGGGTGTATTTTATAACAAAACATTATGAAAAGCATTTTATGCCTTTTGAAGCCTAATTCCTTGAAATCCACGTGAATTTGGGTAAGTGGATGAAGTTGAAATCTTGACATTTGAAGAAAGGAGGGAAAGCTTGCGTAGGTTTCCTTGCAAACAGGCCGTTTTCATGGGTCTTTGGCAAAAGAATTGAAAATAGCACGAGCTCATCAAGGAAAGATTCATTTTTTAGAAGGGAAGTTTTTGTTTGTAGCCTCTACTTTCCAAAATGGTTACCATTTCTCTTGTTTATTGCATCACAGAGGCAAGTTTCAGAGTTATTAGGCAATCATCTAAGTTTCATCCAGCTAGGATCATGGAGCAATGTCATGGTAGCGTTTCTGAGCATGTTCAACTTTCATTTGGTCGGTTGGTTGTTCTTTTTGCCTCTTTTCTACGTTTTTCCTTCTTTTTGGAGTTGCTTAGTTTCATTTCTGAGTTGCAGAAAGAAATGATCTAGTGTTCTTGTCTCATGTTCTTGCATATCAAGGTGTTTTCCATCTATTTATAAACTCTTTTCCTTATACTCGTGGGCAAGGGTTTCATTTTAGTGCATTGAATGCATTTTCATTTGAAAGTCTACCTTTTGGTTTCCTCTGCTATGTGGAATGCTGCAAATAGTGCTTGCGATTTTTATGCTTTGTACTTTGGTTGATGAGATCATTGCAAGAGGATTACTAGTCCCCTATGCTTTTAAAAACCCGGGGTTTAAAGGATGCAACATGTGACTGTTTTGTAGCAAGCACTGGTGGCTTTGTAGAGTAAGAGTGGGTATTCAAGGTCTCTTTATGAAGGATCTTTGCTGCTTTTATATGGTAACCTTTTCATCCTAGCAATCAAGCTTCAATGGTTTATGCAATCAAGTATGCACAATAAGAATTTTGAAGATATTGACCTCAACAATCAAGGTTTCCTTGTGGACATCATTGTGAAAAACTGGAAAAGGCAATGATGATTAGATGGATGTTTATGCGTTTGAGCAGATTCATGAGGGTTTTATCTCACTCACAGTAACTTTGAGGGTTAATGACCTCCAGGTAGTTGTTTCAATCAATGATGTTGATGTGTCTGAGTATGGGGATATTGTTTTGAATTTAAGCATTAATGGTGTCCAAGTGATTATAACTGTATACACCTAAAATTGGTCATCACCTTTAATTAATTAAATACTAGCTATTTAATTAATATTTCGACTACGTATAAATAAATTCTCAATTTATTTATATTGTTCATTTTCTAAATTCTCTAAATCTAAATCATATTCTTCCAAATTAATTAAATAAACAAATTCCCCTAAGCTTGTTTTATTTAATTAATCTTCACTAATCTCGATTAGGAATTCAAGCACATGTCTGCAACTTTTTGTGCCACCTCACCAAGGTCACATGAAATTAAATAACTCTAATTTTTATTAGAATTATCTTCAACTCATTTTAAAAAGTACATGGCTCATTCCTCACACACTTCCACCAATTTTAAAGGCACATGGTCTTTTCTTCCCACACTTGAGTCTTCCATCCAAATGGCATGTTGCCCATTGGTCAAGAGATTCTTCCATCCAAATGGCATGTTGTATTTGGTCAAGGGGAAAACATCTTGATTCTCTCTATCTCCACCATCCATTCTTCTTGTTCGAATCTGGACCGTCGATTATTGCCACCTCACTATATGCTTGGAAAAGACTATAAATACAACCCTTGGGCATTGTATTTTGTATCCACATTTGAAGTAAAGTTATCATGCAGGAACATCGTTTGAGCTTGGGAGCACTTTGGAGTCTTATAGTTACATTTTGTTTTATGTTTGATTTTAGAGTTACATGTTAGGATCATATTGCTTCATAGTTGCATTTTATGTCCTTCATTGCATCATAGTTGCATTTTAGATTAGAATTTCAATAGTTTTCATATGAGCATATGTAGAATCACATATAGAATCATATATATCACTACCATAGTATCCACCACCGTTTGTCCATTCATCATAGTCACCCACCATTCATCATAATCATCCATCATTCATCATAATATCCATCTTCATTTCTACCATTTAGTTTAATGTAGGAATTTAATTAGCTTGCATGTTAAATAATAATTGCATTTCTTAAGTGTCATTCTAATAGCCTTTGTGCACATAGAAATATGAGGGCCAAAAGGTTAAAAGAATCATTAAGAATAGAGGGCAATGAGACATTCTTGAAAGATTCATTAAATTGCAATTTAGAGTAGCTTCTTTGCTTTGAATCTTTAATATAATTTGTTTCATTAAGGCTAGTGTTGCTACTAACTTTACACATTTCACACACACACAAAATGGTGCCCATCGTGGGGCCTTGCCCCATTTTTTTAACATTCTGGAAAATTTATGTTCACAGGTTCAGATGTGAGACTTCTGGCGCATCTTGCATCCGTTCTGGCACTTCTTGTGTCTGTTTTGGCACTTCTTGCACGTTTTGTGGCACCTTTTGCATGTTTCGTGGCACTTTTTGCACTTTCTATGGCGCCTTTTGCAAGTTTCCATAAAAGCTCACCAAGGTCCAAAAACATGGTTTTTGGAGTTTCAGTGCTTCTTGCATGTTCTGTGGCGCTTATTGCACTTTTTGTACTTTTTGTGGCACTTTTTGTCTCTGTTTTGGTGCTTTTTTGTAGTTTCCCTATTTTTCACTAAATACAAAGGCTAATACTCTGTGTTTGTTTTGTAGATTTCCCAGATTCGTTGTCAAAGACTCAAACATAAACTACTGACATATTGCAGGGGCTAGAAGTGATTTACTTGTTTACTTCTGGCTAAGTTAGGAACATAGCTTAATTAAAAGGTTAATGAACACCATGTTTTTTGTGCTTGATGGATGGTAGGAATATGCTCTCCCCTTAACTGGGTGACCAAAAAGCTAGACCCATTCGTGTTTATCTGTGAGTGTGAGTGGAGTATATAACATATGCTCTCTCTTTATTTATGTGGAATAAAGATTGATCGAACTACGGGTATACTTGCTTGCTTTTGTTTATCTTAGAGGGCATGCCTTGTGGGAAAAAGTAATCACCCAAGGGAACGACCCAACCAGTAACATGCTAAAGCCAAACGACTTCCATCCGGTATATAAATGCGGATACTGGAAAAAAGGCCAGTATCACGGGGATAGTTCTGATGAGAAGGGAAACAATGGTCTCTTGCTGCATGGATTATCCCCCACAAACAAAATGCTCGTATTAAAACCTTGTTATAGTTTGGCCAAAAACCTTTATCTATTCTTTGGTGTAGCAACGGTTGTTGCAAAAGCATCCACATTCTCACAGTTTTTAGTAGAGATGGGAAATATGCCATGGGAGATTCATGGGCATTGATGCTTGGCTGCCCCATAGAAGTGAGTGTTGTGGACAGGAGCCAGTGGGCTCAAGCATCTAGTCATCCACTAAGAATAAGTGCGGTTGGGGTAAAACCCGTGTGGAATCCAAAAGAATACAATATTTCACAGCCTTAAAAGTGTACATTGCTTGATGTGTCTTTATCAAAGTGTTTTCAAAACAAATTTCAAACAAAACATCACATGTCGAAAGTGAAAACCCTGATTCAGAATTACATTCATTGAAACAACCAAGTCTCCAATTGGAAAATTTGAAAAATCAAACAAACTTCAAAGAAACAGTGTTATTCTCCTAGTTTAGCACTTCTTGCACCTATTTTGGCGCTTCTTGTACTTTATGTGGCACTTCTTGCACCTGTTTTGGTGCTTATTGTCCAAGTTACAAGAGTCAAAACCTACTTACAGAGCCTTGTAAAACTTTATGGTGCTTCTTGCACTTTTTGTGGCACTTCTTGCACCTGCTTTGGAGCTTCTTGCACATTTTGTGGTGCCTTTTTCCCATTTTGTGGCACTTCTTGCACTTTCTGTGGCACTTTTTGCAGACCACAAAATAGTGACCTAGAATCATCTCCTGTCTGACAGTCAGTCTCATCTCGAAAGTCCTTAGTAGTGTTCAACCATTCCTTAGGTAAAATAGAGTTTGAACATGTGTTCTATCAAATGATTTCACGAAAGATTAAAATCTGGAAACCCAAGTCCACAGTTCTTAGTCCAAGACAACATAAAAAATGTCTCTCAACACTCTATGAATTTTGAGAGAGTTTGGTCTCCAATTGCTACAAAAGAGCTTCAAAGAACAATCCCAACTTGTACTCATTTTACTATTGTCAAAATCCAAGACTTTTCCAACGATTTGAGTATCTCGTTTAGGAAGAAAATTTATCTTTGGTCTCACGGTTTTAACCAAAATTTCAAAATTTTCTCAAGTCCAAAATCATTCTTATTGTGCCCTCAGCACACACACCCCATTCAGAATGGGGACCCTCTCTTTCCTTCACCTTTCCGGGTTGTTTTTGTCGTCGCCTCATGTTGTGTGCCCCCTGTTCGGTGTCCCAAATGGTCAGCAAGCCTCAAAGTGTCATTTCAAGTTGACCATGTTTCATTCCCCTCAAATTTTCTAAGTCAGGTGCCTTTGCGGATATGCCTTGGCAGTTTTCCTTTGCAAAGCGTCCTTGGGGCCCTTCGAGTCCATCATGGCGGGTTTCTCTTGGTGGATTTCCTTGGTGCATTCGCTGTGTAAAAATGGCTATAAGGCCTCGACCTTCTGTATCTCAAGACCCACCATCCTAATCGTTGTTTCCCTGTGCTTTGAATGACTAAGTGTAACCTATCATCGAGCCCAATTTGTCGGATATCCCTTCCTGGGTTTTTGCTATGCATTTTCCCTTCCTGAACGACCGTCTCCCACTGGAGTTCCGCCCGTCAGACCCTGGGATCCTCTTCGCCGGTGGTTTTTCGCTTAACATTTCAAACGACCATCAGTTCATGGCCTTCTGACTTCCAAACCCCTCATGGCCATTTTCAAAAAAATCACCAACTTCCTGGACGTTGTACAATCATTTATTGAGAGCATTTAATGCCTTTAAAATATATAAATAGGACAATTTGACTTATCATTTTCACATGTCACGACAGCTAGAGCAATCAGAGTGATTAGAGCAATCAAGGAACATTTGTCGCACGCCGCTCTTGAGCCCGTTGCCTCCCTTCGTTGGTCCTTCGCATCTATCGATGGTTTCATCATCCTCATTACCGAGTTCTAATGGTAGGTTTGTTGTCCGCCCCTCATATTATGTTTCCTTTGATTTATAGGAGAAATGATGGTTAAAAGGGATGAAAAATGTATGTACTAGGTTAAGAAAAGAGAGGCGTTTAAAACCCATAAGATCAAATCTTTAGAAAACCCTCATAATCACCCACATGTTGAGCATGAAACTTCACCTCCTCAACATCATTCTTCGGGCAGAACTTCAATGCTCTTTGGGCCCAAGACTCCTCTTTGTCGCCATCAAAACATGAAAACTTTAGACAACTTCAAATGGTGAAGTGCCCTCTCGAGCCCGCCATCTCGGGCTGCCCCTATCTTTCTGTCGTTTGAAATTTATAAAATTGAACTCACTGACTCCTCCCATGCTCTCCGGGACCGCTCCTGCGGGATTCTGCCCCCAAGACATCGTCCATCATTCACCTTCCCAAACGACATTCTTGCTCCGTCCGTCTGTCCTTTGGTATCTGCTCCTTCGTCTGCCACTCTATTTGGAAGTTGAAATTTCCATCTTACCAAAGGCTCTCTGGGTCCTAGTTCGCGAGCCTCCGTCCGCAGACCGTAGTTATGATACCGCCATTTTGAATGGATTTTAAGAGGCTTCTTTCCATCCTCTAACCCTCAATCATCCTTTGGCCGCATGAATAAAATGATAAAACTTTCCCAACCTTTACTGGGTCCCCTTCATCGGACTTCCATCGATGGGACTCCATCCCGTCTCGCTTGTTATAAAAGGGGAAACATGTCTTCGCCTTCCTAACCTTCAGGACCCAGTACTCTGATTGTCGATGGAACTCAACAAAGAAAACGTATAGGCTAGACCCTCTGCTGGGCTCGTGTCATTAGAATTCTTCCGGCAGACTTTCGCTCGCTGCGTATCATTTCTATACGACAATCCTCAAGCGACTTCCCACCATCTCCAACCCAAAACACTTAAACAATCAAGAGTTGTGTCAATTGCCTTTCAAACCCACGAGTGCCGGTTGGCAGAATTCCACCCCCAGAATTCTGCCTCACTATGGTTGTTCCTAATGGAAAACTCTAGATAGCCTTCCCTCCTCTTGACTCTGATTGCCTAGAAGATGACCCAAATCCCTCCAATCGCCAAACAACTTTGACCTGCGTGACAAAATAGGGCATGCTCCCAGTAGAAAATCCAATTTGACAAAGTCACGAGGTGAAAGAAATCATATGGATTGCCCTGCCCTGTTCGCCCTTCAAAACAACCATCCTAATAGGGAAGTCAGACCTCTGGGGCCTAGACAATCCAAACTCCCTCCTGAGAATTGCTAAATGACAACTTGGACTAAATGTTATATTTTTGAATGATGAATTATCCAATCTAACTCCGTTTGCAGGGATTTGGCTAACCTTTTGTGTTTTCATGCTTGATTATGCTCACCTTGCCTTTGTTTGCAGAATATATGGAATCGGGTGCAGGACCCTCAGGGGCAGTCATGAAGAAAGATAAAGGGAAGAAAACAGGAAAAACTCCTCGTGGAAAAGAAGACAAAGACCAAATGAAATACTAGTTCCAAGGGGAGCCATTGCAATCTAAAGTCACCACAGATTGGAAAGAAGTCTCTGACACCAACATAGGGCATGTGAACATCGATGAATTCATAAAAAGGGCCAGGATCAGCCCTAAGACAAAAAACACAAGATTGATCAGAAGCAGCGGGATAGCCAAAGCTATAGGTTTTCCTCCCGCTCTTGTCACCCCCAAATTAGTAATGGATTGCAGGGAGGCATACCAGCTCGAAACCAAAATGATAGTGGATAAGGATGGGAACGTGTTAGCTGACATGTTGGCCCAATCAATAACTAAGACCTTTCATATCCCTACCTTCGGGGAGATGGAATTTCCAACCATAGAGGAGTGCAAGGTAGTGTGGGACGAGAACCCAATTAAATGTAAGAAGCTTGTAAATCAACATTGGCTCAAGGAGAAGAGGGGCAGCGCTATGAAAGTTCCCCAAGAGCTCTTTCGCAGTGACTTCTATGAAGACTATCACGATCTGGTAACCCTGCTAAGTAGAGTAATGGGCCTTCCTACTGCATCCTACTTTCAAGAGTGGATGGTCTACTTCGTTGAACAGATTCTTCGTGGAAAAGAGAATATCACATTCTACTGGGGAGGGATAATAAGTGATTGCTTTCACGAGTAGTTCATGGCAGTCAAAAAGACCTCCAAATTCTACATGACATCCTACTTGGTCTATTCCTTGGCCGAACAGAGGCAATATAGTGGCTTATTCAGAGCTCTGAATGAAGAACAAGGTAGGGAGCTGAAATTCTATGATAGGTACCCCCAGTTGCAATACAAAAACTACAAGAAGGACTACTGTAGGGTAAATGATGCTTTTATAGGTCATATCGTGAGATTGGTCGGGGGTGACTTTGAGAGGCAAGTCTCTCATAGTGCTCGTGCTTTCCTTAAACAATATGGCTTTCTGTTTATTCAGTATATGAAGTTTACATACATTTGTGCAGAAGGCTTCTTAGAAAGACCGAACAAGATGCCCTCGTACCCCAATGACTAGATAATATTATTGGAGCTTTCTTGATAGTTGCGACATGTGCACACCCTCTTAAGCAACAAACATATGGATGAGATTTCTTATCCCCTTTCTTTCGGCTAGGGGATGTACGAGCTCCATACCTCTTGGTGTGCCCAAAACTCAGAAAAGGAATTGGTCGAGTATCATTTCAGACTCCACATGGCCCGACCATGGATGGATTCGTATGGCCACATCAGGAAGGCACTCGGACATGAATATGCCCATCTTCATAGCGTTGAATATTTTTGGGCCAATGTAAGGATGACTATGAGGTGCAGATGAGGCACTACAAGTGGATGACCACATACTTTGTGAAAAGGGTGAACTTGTTCCCAGTGCTTGATCAAGTAGAAGAAGATGAGGGCATAGTGATAGACCCACGGTATGATGCAGTTGCCAATTTTACACTACTTCTAATTGATTGGGATGAGCAAGAGGTTGATGACCTTGACATTTTGACCAAGCCCGTTAAGGTTTGTACAAAAGAATGGATTGAAAAATAGGTTGCCTGATTGAAGCAACAAGGGGTCGTCTTAACTTATGAAGGGATTGAAAGTGAGCCAAGTGGAACAGATGGTTGGGTAGCTATTGCATCAATAGGAGAAACTTCGAAGTCCCCTCTAATCACTCGCTCAAGGAAAAGGAAGGAGACTGAGGAGCAGTAGTCCAATCCAAAAGTGTATTCTAGAAAGGCCTTAGAAGGGGAACCTTCCAAGAAACATAAGAAATTAGGTAGTGTCACTGAAATGCCCGTTATTCAAGAGGATCCATTCCATGAGGGAGAGGATATGGAGGCTGATCAACCCAAGTCCCCACCGACTGCCTCCACTACTACAGCTCTTGCGCCTACTTCTCAAGCCATGGTAGCTACCTCCCCACCTGTGGTGGACATCTCGGTCCACCTTGCCTCTTCTTCGCCAACTGGACCCATCATGGTGGTTGATTCATCTTCTACCACCACATCTCCACTTTATTTTGCTTCCATGTCGCCAACCATGTCCTTTCCACTAGCGACATCAATAATACCTATACTGACACTCTCCCTTCTAGAAGCATTCTCACGGCATATGCAGAGTGTCCCATCTGAAATTTCTAAAGTGCTAATGAATACAGCCATCCAAGTTGCCTTGGCACAGGTTCTTGCCAACATTCCTACCTCAAAGCCTCCAACTAAGCCTCCTGAAATGAAAGCCACAATGGAAATATTTGAGGAGTTGGAGAGACAAGAGAGGGAAGCCACAAGGGCATTCAAGGAGGAAGCAGACGACTACCATGAGCATCTAGAACATCAACATCTATAAATTGATAAGGTAGTATGTGAAGGAGAGGAGACAAAATCTTCTGAGGGCGGTGAAGAAGAGGACGCCAACACTAAATTCATTATACAAACATTTGATGCCAATTTTGAGGAAGAGTTTGCCCAACAATTGAGGGATGTTGGAGAAGAAATGGAAAGACCACCTCCCAGAGAAGAAAGGCAAGAGAATGACAAAATGGGAGATAGCACTAATCTTACAACCAATGAACAAGAAGAAGGCCCCAAGCATAGTGGAGAGATAGCTCTCTCACAGGAGCAAGAGCAAGAAAAGAAAGAACACGAGGATGTGTCACCTCCACGCAAGGAAAAGAAAGATAAAGAAGAGGATAAGCCTGAAGAAGAGGCTGAAACCCACAAGAATCCAAAGACTGAGCAGATCGAGGGGCATAGGAATAAAGAAGAAAAGGAAGAAAGAGATACTGAAGGGGAAGACAACCCAAGGAAATGCTTTCCCATCAAATCCCCTATCAAATGCATGGTGTTCATCCAGGACTCTGATTACGAAAAGGAGGATACAAGGATAGAGAAAAGGCTCTCAAGGATAAAGAGATTGAAATCAAGAAAGTCAAAAAGGAAGGTGACCAATAATCACCCAAAGAAAAGTCGTCGATGCCTGATTAGCTGGAAAGGCAACCAGGGAAGAAAGCTCTTGCTCCGAAGGATCCAAGAACAAGGTTGGAGGCCATATTGGCCCCAGCTCAGATCAACACTAAGAAGGAGAAGAAGCCTAAAATTAGGTCAAAGGTTACAATGGATGCCTCTGTATCTAAAACAAGGCAAGTAGCTACACCAATGGTGGGAGAAGAAGGGATAAGCTACAACATCTCCACCATCAACTTGGGGACAACCACTCGAGAACAAAAAGTGGATCACCTTCAGGAGTTTGTTGCCACGGTGGTGCATTTAATACAACAAGATAAGATCTCCAAGGACTAACTCAAGGCACAAGTGGTTGATTTGACAACCTACATTCAACAATGGTCGTCAGCAGAAGAGCTTTCTACCACATCCTCAACTCTGCCACAGTTGCTTTCCAAAGAGAAAATCGACAAGCTCTAGAAGAGGAAGAACTTGGATACGACCACGAAAAAATAGTTCTGACAAGTCTTATATGTTGGAAACATGGGCATCAGACGAGCTGTTAGAACATCAAACAAGTTCCTAGAGGTACAAAAGTCTCTCAAAGGCACAAGGAAATTCTGTATGGACTTCTCGAGGATATATGGGTCTACTTACTAGAAAAATTGAGGCCATCTTCAAGTTGCCAAATAAGACTTGGGAAAAGGAGCTTGCATTTAAGGCAGATGATCATTGGCTCGTGGATATGTGGAAGCTGGACTTCGAGAACTAAAAGGAAAGATTGGATTAGGTACTTTACAAGGTGGATCCAGATATTGATTGGGCCAAGGATGTTAGGGCAGATTGCATTCAGTATCTGAAGCTAATGACGGGGTTTGACATGCCTGCCATTCAAATTGATCCGGAAGAGGTAAAGCCACATTTCCATAAGAAGATGGAAGATGGAATGTTGGGTGAGGTCACTATAGACTTCTTTAGTTTTGCTGCTTGAGCCCTCACCCAATCCAAACAATTCAGAGACCACACAACCAAGTATGATGAGGATTGGGAAAAGCTCACCGACAGGTCCAAGCAATGGAGTTACCAGGTACTGCAATCTAAGATTATGGAAGTTGATAAGCTTGAATCGTTTATCCTAAAGTTCATGGAGTATGCCGCTTTGAAGAAGCAAGAAGGGAACCCTATCATTGATGAAGAATTCCTTACAAAATAGCTGCAACAAAGGCAATCAACAAAAATACAAAATGCTACAGTGTTGCCACTAGAGGACAAAATAGGGAAAGGGAAAAAAATGTATTTTAAATTGTAATATATTTGGGGGGTAGGTAGAACCCTAGTTTGTAGTGAATCTTAGGCACACAATTCAAATCAATCTTGGCCATTCATTCTACTTTATGGACACTATAAATAGGGGGTCTCCTCTCATTTTCAAAGGGAGTTGAGTTGTTGTAATGACATGCTGCTGAAATTATAATAGAAATACATTGACTTTTGTGGATTTCTAAGTTTCTTTGCATGTTTCATGATTCATCTCCCATAGTTAGATGTTCTAGTTAGATTTGCTTTGTTGTCCTTCATAGTCTTAGATTGTTTTGATAGATTTGGTAATGTTATTCAATGGTTATGAAGATTTCTGCTATGTTGATGCCTTTCTTGTCCATGCTTTTCGTTGTTTACTGATGGTAGATAGTTGTGCAAAGTTAGTTTGGACTTTAAATTGAAAGCTGCCCCAAACTTTTATCTTTGTTCATGCATGTTTATGGTGAATGAATGGTAAAACATTTGCAATCCTTAGAAGATAGCACAAATTTCATGATACTATGAATTTTCTGGTTAAGTGAAATTCTATTTGAAGGAAGTTGTCCACAGTAAAACCCTCCATGATCACTATTCATAGTTAGTTTAAGATCTAGGAACCTCTTCTCTTACCTGCTCTTTTTCCCCTTTTTTTTAACAAGTGACCTATGCTAAGGTTCATTGTACATTGTAAAGCAAAATCTTAAGACAACATTAGATTTTCTGACTACTGTTCGAACCTGCAACACATTGCACTATAGTTTCCCATCTTTGAATTCCATTTTGAGCTTCATCTCGCATCCAGCTACGTAAGTATGCCTTGTGATTACCAGCAAAATCACATTAAACATCAACTGAGGGATTCCAAGCACTTTCAAGACCTGACATTAGAGACCTTAGGATAGTGTTCTGCAATCTGATTGTGGAAGATTGTCTTTCAAGAGAGGTAGTACATCTATGTACTACCTGTGTTGAGAAAGTGTGCAAAACACCACATCAACAAAACTGGCGATAGAAGGAGGGAATTTGAGCTAAGCTGGATTAAGGTTATTCACTCTCCCCTGAGAGCTCACAAAGAGTTTTGAGGTTCACACCAAACACAGGGAAATTCTAGGAACTACAACCTCCTACAAGGGCAAGAAGAACTAGGAGGGAGGACACAACCTCTATTTCTTCTTCCATCCCACCCACCTCACCTTTGCCCTAGCCTCCTTATTCCTTCCATTCACCTCAAATTTAGCAGACTTCCTTCACCTTCATCCACTTCGCTTAGCCATACCAAACTTCTTTTCCACCTCTTATCTTCTGTAGCCAGGGGGCTTCCTCTTCCCCTACCCTCCAGGTCCAAAGGGAAATCCCAACTGTCGTGGCCCAGGTACAGTCCTAGGTTGTTGTTCCCCAACATGTGCAGTCCCAGGTTACTACTCCCCAACAATAGGTACTGCCTTTGCCTCCCCTCATGGCTTGGTTAGGATAAAATCCATCTTTGTTGCACTTCAATGCCTATCATTATATGCCCAAGAATCCTGAAAGCTTTTGCACGAAGTTCAATCCTCACGATCCACAAAGGATAGCAGAAGAACATATTAAGATATTTGAAACCATGCTAAAAGATATGTAGATAGCTCATGAGGATGTGGCATGTAGTATTTTTCCATATTCATTAGGGGAAGAAGCGTTCTATTGGTACATCAACTTGCTAAGGGGGTCCATCACTTCGTGGGAAATTGTGATGAATGCTTCCTTGCATAAATACAAGATTTCAATCAGCTCTTCAAAGCTGCATCGACATTTTATGTCCATCCACAAGGAAGTTAATGAGCCAATCAAATATTTCAATGATCATTTCCATCGTCCTTACATGAGAATTTAGACCCCTTATGTGCTCAACGATGTCGTTGCTCTGCCGGTCTATTATGCAACATTGGATAATCTTACTTCAACATTAGTAAAGAGAATGCACCGGCCTCCTACCACATTGGTGGAAGCCTATTCAGAGGCAGTCATTGTCAGTACTGATTTGGGACAATATTTTTGGTCTGTTGCCCTCATTATGCCCGGTGGCTCATTCGATGCAAGTTCAAGGCCTCAACCAAGCATTTTCTTATTAGACACCTTTTATGAACCAGGTGCCACAACTGCCTATAGTTCCTCATCTAGAATAGCCCTTAAACCAGACACCTCCCATGCCTTTGTACTTGTAGCCTCATCCACAGTCGACTTATGCCCAAGTTCCCCAGCAGCAGCAAGTATGTTAGCAATGACCCCAAGTGCCCCTATACCTACAAGGGCCAGAATTCCCACACACTCAATAGAACCAATTAGCTGCTCCGCCCATTTTTCTTTAGAATCAAGTATCGCAACCTAGCAACACGAAAAATGATCAGTTGGGTGAGTTGACAAAAATGATTTGGAAGATTTCCATGAAGATGACACACTTGAGGAAACAAAACAACCAGTTACAAGCCTCCCAATGGAGTATCCAAGCTAATATCAACAGATGGTAGGGATAATCGAGACAACCGAGATGATTGACAAGCCAACACCTCTTCTGGAGAGAATTATGATAGAGGGCATAATTCAAATCAAAGTTTTGAGAGGAGACCTTCCCAGAGGAAAAAATGAACATGGAACATGAGGCCCAACAATGGAGGTGTCCCTACCCCTCTCGATCAACTTTCCAGCAATGACAAGATGACTAGTGGGGTATACCTCACCGAAGCTGCCTTATCTGGATGGTGCTAGATTCACAAAAAAAATCGGCATTCAGAATTGGACTACCCCGAGTTCCAAACATTAGCTGAGATTTTCAAGGTGGAGGTCCAAAATGTCATTGAAAGCGTAAATTGTAGAGACATAGTCCCGTCCAAACCTTATGAATCTTTCGTGCTCATGGTCAATCAAGCCTCATTCTTGAGGAATGAAATTAACGAGCTCAAGGATGCGACTTCCTTTCTGAAGGCCGAAGAAGTAAAGTAACGAAAGTTTTGTTGATGTGGTGTTTTGCACACTTTTCTCAACACAAGCAATACATAGATGTACTACCTCTCTTGAAAGCCAATCTTCCACAATCAGATTGTAGAACACTATCCCAAGGTCTCTAATGTTAGGTCTTGACAGTGCTTGGAATCCCTTAGTTGATGTTTAATGTGATTTTGCTGGTAATCACAGGGCAAACTTACGTAGATGGATGTGAGATGAACCTCGAAATGGAGTTCAAAGATGGGAAACTATAGTGTAGTTTGCTATGTGATTACCAACAAAATCATAGTAAACATCAACTGAGGGATTCCAAGCACTATCAAGACTTGACATTAGAGACCTTGGGATAGTGTTTTGCAATCTGATTGTTGAAGATTGTCTTTCAAGAGAGGTAGTACATCTATGTACTGTCTATGTTGAGAAAGTGTGCAAAACACCACATCAATAGAACTGGCTCTAGAAGGAGGGAATTTGAGCTAAGCTAGATCGAGGTGACTCACTCTCCCCTAAGAGGTTGTGAAGTGTTTTAAGGTCGACATCAAACGCAGGGAAATTCCAGGAACTATAGCCTCCTACAAGGGCAAGAAGAACTAAGAGGGAGGACACAACCTCTTCTTCTTCTTCCATCCCACCCACTTCACCTTTTCCCTCACCTCCTTATTCCTTCCATTCACCTCAAATTCAGTAGACTTCCTTCACCTTCATCCACTCCGCTCAGCCATACCAAACTGCTTTTCCACCTCTTATCTCCTGTAGCCAGGGGGCTTCCTCTTCCCCTGCCCTCTAGGTCCAAAGGGCAGTCCTAATTGTCGTGGCCCAGGTACAGTCCCAAGTTGTTATTCCCCAGTAGGTGTAGTCCTAGGTTGTTGCTCCTCAACAACAGGTACCACCTCTGCCTCCCCTCATGGCATGGTTAGCACAAAATCCTTCTCTCTTGCACTTGAATGCCTATCATGATATGCCCAAGAATCCTAAAAGCTTTTGCAAAGTTCAATCCTCACGACCCACAAAGGAAAGTAGAAGAAAACATAGCCATGCTCAAAGATATGCAGATAGCTCATGAGGATGTGGCATGTAGGCTTTTTCCATATTCATTAGGGGAAGAAGTGTTATATTGGTACATCAACATGCCGAGGGGGTCCATCACTTCATGGGACCTTCTAATGAATGCTTTCTTCTAAATCTCGGATTCAATAATGCTTAAATTTCATCACAATGATTCTCCGCTCCAGAAGTGCGGGCAATCTTGTCACCGGCGATTGTTTCCGCCCGAAGCCGGGCACCAGTTTTGCGCTCGACCGACCGCCGGCATTGGATCAATGCTGCTTTTGCAGCGAGCAAGAGAACCTTTCTTTTGCGACCGGTGGGCCTCTTCCGGAAGGTCAGTACTTCGTACAGTTTGGAATGGCGCTTTCGATCCGAGGCGTTGCCTCAAAGCCGAGCCAGATGAAACCGCTCCGTTGTCGGGGATTTCCGGGACTCAAACCGAAGCGGGTTTCGCGCCGCTGCGCCGGAACAGGAACCGCCTACCAGTTTCTCGATAGAGGGTTGCGGCCCGCAAACCGAACTCCCGCCGCTGGATGCGGCAGGCACCGCCTGATTCCAGCGCTCTGCAGCTGGTATCGGCGCTGGCTCAGACCTCTATAAGGGGCACGGGGAATTCCTGCCCACTTAATAGAACCAGCTGATTTCTTTTCCTGTTTTTCTTCAGAATCAAGTATCACAACCTAGCAACACAGAAAAAGGATCGATTGGATGAGCTGACAGAAATGATCCAAAAGATGTCCATGGAGATGAAACACTTTAGGAATCAGAATAGCTAGTTGCAAGCCTCCCAAAAAAGTATCCAAGCTAATATCAACAGAGACGGTAGGGATAAGCGAGACAATCGAGATGATCAACAAGCCAACACATCTTCCAGATAGAATTATGATAGAGGGCATAATTCAAATCAAAGTTTCAAGAGGAGACCTTCCTAGAGGCAAAACCGAACGTGGAACATGAGGCCCAACAATGGAGGTGTCCCTACCCATCTCGATCAACCTGCCAGCAATGAGAAGACGACCAGTGGGGTATACCTCACCGAAGCTACCTTATTCGGATGGTGTCAGATTCATAAAATAAACTGACATTCAGAATTGGACTGCCCCGAGTTCCAAACAACAGTTGAGATTTCCCAGGTGGAGGTCCAAAATTCCATTGAAAGCACAAATTGTAGAGACATAGTCCCATATGAACCTTATGACTCTTTTGTGCTCGTGGTCAATCAAGCCGCGTTCCTGAGGAATGAAAGTAACGAGCCTGAGGACGCGAATTCCTTTCCAAAGGCTAAAGAAGTAAAGGAGGTAAGTAATGATGGAGCCTTATCTCACTTATTCAATTCAATAGATAATGGTCCCTTAGATGATGAAGAACCCCTTGAGGATGAAGTACATACATTCCATCAGAGAGCCACTCCATACTAATTAAGGAATAGACAAGTAGGGGGACCATTTACTACATCCACTCCACCCAATTATTTCACCACCCCACCGGATCCAAATGCTAGCAACAATCCTGGTCTTCCTCACGTGCCCACTCAATATTTCAGCAAGGATGGGCCATTGAATCAGCCCCATAATCAGTCACAAAACCAGCCTCAAGGTGGTGCAGGAGCACCTGGCACAGTTGGAGCACCTGGCAAGGTGCAAGCTTATTTTGTTTAGTTTTTGGTTAAAATATTTTTGTTGTGTTTTGTATGGTCTTGGGGACCATCTTAATGGTGGTTGGGGACCTTTATGGTTATTAGTTTAGAAGTTGAATAAGCTTGGAATCATTTTTGTGGTTGTTTCCTAAGCACTAGAAAAACGTTGCAAAACACACCGTGTTTTACAAAAACTTGATTTTGGCCGTTCTTAGGCTAGAAGGAGAAAACCTAACTGTTTTCCAAGCAATGTAAAGGAAATTATCAACCTTGGATGGACGTTGGAAGCTTTGGAAACGTTTGAAAATATATGCAATAATAAAAAATATAGTATTTTCTGTGTGCAAAGTTCTAATTTTCTATTCTTGGCTGCGTGACTGCTGCTAAATGGATTAGAGGAAGCATTTTATGGGGTTTATAGCATGTAGTGAGGCCATTAGAAGTTCTGTTTTGGCACATTAAACCTTTTTTTCATCGCTTTCACCTTTTTTTGTAAATACTGTGTTCTTTTCTGTTTTGCTATTTTGTCTGGTAAAGATTAGAAAAATGGAGTTTTAGATTGTTTCCTATCCATACCAAGAAGTATGGGTGCAGTGGAAACAAAGATAAACTCCATTCTTGTACATAATGTAAATGTAGGAGTCTTTGTGAGTTCTTTGGTGGCTAGCAAATGGATGCCCTAGGCGAGCCAGAGCAGGCCCGGTTGGGGCAGTCTTGAAGGAAAAGTTCCATATTTTGTAGGGGAACAAAGATCTGAGTGAAATTATTTTTCTAGAATTTAAAGGAAGGTCTTAGGCATGCTTGGAGGTTAGGAAAGAGTTCTGGCAGTTCATCTTATGAGAGCATTCTTTGACAGTCCTAAATCAGCTTTGTGCAATTTAGAAACCCTAGGGTTCTTGTGCATTTTTGTGTCTGGACAACATACACCCTGAATAGGCTTGAGACCACAAGATTCTTGGAGGTGAGGGCAGGGAAAAATCTATTCCTAAGCCAAGAACCTAGAACATTGGTGGGTTTAGGAGAAAGAAGCATAAAACCCCTGTTTCAGAGGCCTAATTGAGGGCTCAAGACTACTAGTTTTTCAAGCCTTAGGAAGGAACTTTGAGGAAGCGATGGAGAGTTGGAGTATTGAGGTTGCATAGGGACCTTAGATTGGTCATTTTGAAGTACTTGAAACACTTTTAAACCCCTGCAAGAACCTGGAAGAAGTTTGAGGTTGTTAGGCCTTTAGGGCAGATTAAGGGCCAAAGAAGGGAACATGATGAAGCACCAAGATTTGTTTGGAAAAAGGACATCAAGTGGATAGAGGAGGGATTGGTTAGTCAACCAGGGGTTCCTAG
>VDFB02067359.1:0-39156 GCA_007258455.2 Sequoia sempervirens
TTGGAATTTCTTTTCTTGAACCTTTACTTCATTTTTTATTGTTAGGGCTTCTTAGTGATTATTCCATTTCCATGTAGCATATTGATAAAAGAAACCAAGAAAAATTTATTCTATTTTTAGTTAACTCCTGCTAACATACTTATGGAATAAATGTTTGACTACATTACTTTGAGTGTGAAGAATTTTGTTTTCTTCTTATAATACATTCATTGAGAGTTGTAGTAGAAATCTTCTTATGCTAAAACCCATCTAGTAAACTTGCTTTAAGCTACATTTAGGAGGCTTAATGTATTTTTTGTGATTTATATAGCTTTTGTTTTCATAGTAAATGACATCGAACTCTTTCTGAAACTAAAATGATTTATTAATTATGGTTTTATGATGATTAAATGTTTTATTTAGAAGGGGTTAATATGTGGCATTTTTATGTGTAGGAGGAATAGATTATGATGCAACATTTTGGTATGGACTGTTCAGGAAAATATGGATTGCTATCAATGACATAACTAGGTTGGAGAGTACCTTGAGTCGGTTTAAAACATTTTTGAGTGTTTTCACTTGGAAACAGAACCTGAGTATAGGAATACAAACATCGGTGGATAGAGAAAATCATAAATTTGCTAGTCCAATTTCATATCCAATTTGAGGTCATGAATATCAGATAGAGAAAGTTCCTACATTCTAAAGATAAAATCATAAATCTATTGGTCCAATTTGAGATCCAATTTGAGGTCGTGAAGCTCCGATAGAGAAATTTCCTACATTCTAAAGATAAAATCATAAATCTGCTTGGTCTAATTTGAGGTCCAATTGTAAGGATTTGTGTTTTTAAAATTATACTTTCTAACATTTTTGATACAAATTGTTACTTTAGAGTTATGGTATTTCTTTTCTTCTAATGTTTTTAACCCTCATTTTAGGGAAGAGCTCCAAAGATGGTTCCTTCAAATGTTGACTACACTTTTCTGCTATAGGTTCCATCTAGAAACACTAGAAGCTCAAGTACTATCATACTCAGAGAAAAAGTAGGAGTCATGCAATGATGAGATACTCATTTTTGGAGCTTTGGTTAAGATCTTTAAATTTTTGGCTGTGTGCATAGAGAATGTTTATGGAGTGCAAAATTCCTTACAAAGCAATTGCCACAGTAGAGTTTGAGGTGATTTGCACATGTTATTTTATGCTAATATGGATATGTTCTAACTTGTAGTTAATTGTTGTAGCATAATTTAGTTAATTGTTGTAGCATAATAGATAGGCTAAATAGTTGTTCATAGACCATTGTTTCTAATTCAAAATTGTTATACCTTATTCTAGGAGCAAATCATAGGGGGGGTCTATACATAAGACACCATTGTTTCAAATTCAAAATTGCTAGTTATTTCACAATTGTTTGCTTCATTTATTTGATCTAAGACATCCTATTGTATAGAAGATGCTCTCAAAATCATAGTAAAATCCTTTATTTTGGGAAGACTATTTATAATCTTCGCATAATAACAATGAACAAAAGCATCAGTCATTAACCTAAACTTTGTAAGAGTTTCATCAAATTCTACTTTTCCACTCTCTTTTCCATTTTGAATTTATTCCCAATTTCATCCATGTAGAACTTCCTCAGCTTGTAGATCCTGTTGTTAGCCATAACTTTACTAGGTGTTAAGGATAGCTTCAATTTTTTACCCAAGCAACAATTGGAAAAATTCAGCCTTACCAGATACAATGTGTTGAAAAGCTCTTTGAAGTTATTTTGGAAAAGAGTTCCTGAGAGTATAATGTTCAATTTTGAATTAACCTTTTTGCATGAATTCCATATCTTTAATTGACTATTTTTAGCTTGATGACCTTCATCAAGAATGAGCAGACCTGGGCTCTCTAAAATTAGTTTTCCAATATGCTTAGCCTCTTCAAGAAGGCTCACATTTGTCTCAAAAGCTAGGTATACAAAAAGATTGTAGCTAATAACGAGCACACTTTTTCTTCTATGCCACCTGTAGTGTAGTAAAATGCATACCCTTTCAATTTCACACTTTTTTGGGCTCACCTTGCTTTATTTATCCCTATTTATGTCTTAATTGGTCCTATTTTTCATCCACAAGCCCTATGAATCATATCTTTTTCTAGCTAATCCTGACATTCTGCGATGGATAAATGATAATTTAATGATGTCATCAGAGTGTCCCTAATTTTTGGGTTGGGACTAAAATGCCACCTAGGGCGTCTTTTTCCCCCAAAGGTCTTGGGTCCTAATTTTTTAGAGCACCTGAATAGGTCCCTTTTTAGAGTTTGTGCCCTGAGATTTGAGCCTCGGGACTAAGACACCACCTAGGGAGTCTTAGTTCTCCTTGGATTATTTTTGGGATTTAATTTCGAATTCTGGTGAGATTTAGCCTCCTTTATTTAATGGATTCATATGTCAACTTGGTGTTATGTAATTTCGAGATATTAAGCATAGATAAGTATAAATACAAGGCTTCTCCTCTCATTTTTCATAACAATCAATCTAAGCATTTAAGAATTTGAGCATTCTAGTATTTAAGAGCATTTCATCAAGCATTTGGAGCCATCATCAAGATTCAAGCACCATTCCAAAGATATTCTTAAATCATGTGTGTTGTGCTAACATTTGTGATTTAGGGTTTTTATTCAAGTAAGCAATCCAAGCAAGATATATCAAAAATTCCTTTGATTCGAGATCCATATCCATTGTATCCATTTCAAACAAGTTTACAGACTTTACAATCAGGGTTTGGTGAGTTGTAGCATTGCATGTTGTTCATTTACCACTTCCTTCATTATTCTATTTCATTTCAAGGTTTAATTACCAACAAGGGGTTTGACCAAGGAAAATCCCCATTCACTAACAATCAACAAGTTTTTCTCCTCTTGCATATTTGTGATTACAAATCTAGGTTGAAGACTTGAAGATCATTTGGAGTGCAAAGTTGTAAAGTTGCATTTACAAAGTTGTCATCTTCACAGAAACTCACCTACAAGCTAAATCTGAAGGTTTCAGAACCTAAGATCAAAGAAGGAGAAAGTGTAGACATCAAGCCTCAAGACCACATTTAGATATTTCAAAAATTTAGAATGGGACCAAGACAACAGTAAAGGTGTCTTAGTCCTCCTGAGGTTATTTTTCAAAAATTCTTCTAGATTCAGTTCTGACATCTGAAGATTCTACATCTACCCTAAAAAATAGCAGTGAGACTAAGACAATAGTAAAGGTTTCTTAGTCCTCCCTAGCACATTCTAGCAGCTTCTTTACATTTTTGGAATCCTCATGACATCTCTAGACTTCCCAGGTACATACCTCCTAATTCCCTGTTGCATATTTTCATTATTTGCATCTTTCATTTAGCTTGCATTGTTAAATTTTGTGAGTTAAATGTTCATTTGTCTTTTCCAAGAATTTTCTTGGTGGTGAACCCCTAAAAGTTGAAAAATCCCCCTCCTAGGTCCTCTGAATTGAGAATTGACTCACCTTGTGAGGTTGATAGTCAATCCAATTAGGGCTCTTAGGACATTATTGAATGATCGTAGGGGAGAAGAGTGCTATTAGTGCACCCCTTTTTCCCATACATTTGATTTTGGTGAACCTTGGACTCTTTTGAGCATTCATTTTATGATTTTGAGTTTATTCAAATTCTAGATCTAGATCACATTCATTCTTGCATTACATATTACATTAGTGAAATTGCATCTAGGGTTTTTCATATTTAGTGAAAATTGCATTTAGGGTTTCTCATATTTGCATTAGTGAAAGTGCATATAGGTTGCATTTTTGATTTCTTACATCATTTTATTTCATTCAAAAACTTAAAATTACATTGTTTATCATCTTAATTGCATTCAAAATTGAAAAAAAAATCATTAACTTTGCATTCAATTTCTTGTTCCTAGTTACTTTTCGTTGCATTCATTTGCACATTTTCTTATTTCTAAACATCAACATCCTGAATAGGAAATTTGTAAACACTGTAGACAATCAGAATTTGTTGTTTTTCTAAGAAAAACCTCTGCTAGGACTAAAACGCCCTTCCTTGTGTCTTAGTCCCTCTTAGGGTTTTTGTCTTAGAATCCTTTCTCTGTTGTTTGTTGTCTATTTCAATCCCTATAACTTCAAAATTTCAACGGTAGGACTAAAAATCCCTAACTGGCATCTTAGTCCCTGTTGAGTTTTAATTTCTAGTTTTTAGGCTTTGAAATTGATTTTATGTGCTTTTATTGGCTACTTTCAGTTCTCTATTTTAGTTTGTTGAATTTTTGTTAGTCCAATTTATTTCATTTCAAGTGTAATTTCAAGCATAGGATATTGTGTTCATTTCACTTTCATTGGTTTATCCCTTGTATGAGCTATAGTACTTGGTGTCCTACTGCTAATATTGTGGTTAGATGAAGTGTGAGACTAATGGCATCCCGCGATAAAACACTCGTTGTGGATCTTGGGTTATCAAGCTATCTTACTTCTGGGGTTGGTATTAGTTCACTAGGTACATGGTCCATAGCTTTGATACCTCTTTTGCTATGCCTACCTTGCCTACAAGTGCTATTCCAAGTGTTCAAACAATGGTTGACCATATCCCTCAAGAGAACATAATGAAAATGCATGAAAATCTATCCCATTTACAAGATAGTGTGAGTACTGAAAACATTTCCAACATTGTTATACCTACCATAGATAGTATTCACCTCATGATGGAAATTGATGAAGGACTAGAAGTTGTGCGTAATATAGCTCACATCTTTGGAAAACACCTTTCTTCCACCACCAATGGTGCTCAAGCTTCAAAAAATCTGCAAATCCAAGTAGGAAATCAAACTCCTCCCTCCTCAACCATAACACCCATCCCAACCTATACCAATCCTCAAGTGACCACAATGATGCAACCAACTAGCAATATCCTTCCTACCTCGAATATTTCCACTAGTGCTCTTTATACTTATGTGGCATCTAACCTAATATCTCCTCCCACAAGAAATCCATTCACTTGTCCTTCCAACACATACACACCACCACCATATTCACCTCCATCTCAAAACACACACAATGACCCTATCATTAACCACCTTTAACAAAGCCTCTCATCCATTCAATGTCAAGTTTCCACCATAAATCAAAATCAAAATGGTCCACCTTCATACTATGTCAAAAGTAACCCACTATCCATGGAGATATTGAGAACTTTGGTGCCACAAGGTATAGAGATCCCTAGATTTGAGAAATATGGAGGAAAGGGGGATCCTGCTGATCATGTTAATGCCTTTACTACTTTGTGTAGTGACTTTATCCTTGAAGACAAACTTTTAGCTAAATTTTTTCCTCGATCTTTGAAAGACATTGCCTTGGACTAGTTTTCTGTTTTACTGAATAACTCAATGTGTTCATTCAATGAACTTGTTGAGGCCTTTATTAACTATTTACAACTACATATGGTTCCTGAAATGACATTAGATGATTTAATGAGATGTAAACAAACTGAGGGTGAAAAAGTCACTAAACTTATTTCATGCTACTAGTCACTTTATTCGCAAATTAGTGTGAAGATTCTTGATTCCCACCTTCAAAATATGTTCACAAAAAATCTCTAAAGTAAGGTAAGAGATAAGCTCACCATGATGAAATTCCCTTCCTTCATGCACTTTTGCACTTCCCTTTGAGATTATCGGAATTTCGTAGGCAATAGTGAATTGAGAAACACCTCTACCCATCCTAAAAAGTCTGAAGCTCCAAACCAAAACACCTACCAACCTTTCAAAAGAAAAAACAATTTTTTTTTCAACTAAATTCTACCTCTCAAACTACCCAACCAATTGATACCCAAGTAGCTACTATCAAGAAGAGTAATCCTTATATCTTTGGGGATTCACAAAGACAATTTGCACCCTTACCCAACATAGTTCACAACATTATGACCCAACTATTCAACAAAAATATGCTTACCCTACCTCCCATTTGACCCCTTGACCTTATCAAGCCATTACCCCTGAGCTTTAGACACAATTCCTATTGTGCTTATCACCAACAAAAAGGACATGATATGAAACATTGCAAGTGTCTTAAACATCTTGTGCAAGACCTCATTGATTCTAATCATATCCAAATAGGAGGTGTAAAAGATAAAGGTAATAAGTCTGTAGCTCCTCTGAACTAAAAATTGCAAATCTTTACCAATCCCATGCCCAACCATAATATTTTATTTTTTAAGGCTACTGAAACTAAGCTCGACGTAATGAATGTTGACATGGATGATGAGAATACAAACAATCATGAAGAAAATCATATGGATAAGGATAAATAGAGTCATATGGATACTAATGACCAAAGTCTTATTAGTACAATGATAGGAGTGGTTGACATCGAGCCTCATAAACAACAAACCATAATGCCCACTGAAATTACTTTCTCCTCAGAAGAAAAAATTGAACATGCACCTTATGGTCCTCTTTACATAGTCGGTAGAATCAATAACAGGCCCACTCTTGGGATTTTAATTGATCTCGTATGTGGAGAGAATGTGATCATAGAAGAACTCTTATATATACATGAACTTACTCAAGATAGCCATGATAAACTAAAAGCATGTATTAAAACACATGATAGTTTTTCTCATGCTATGATTGGCTCGATCACACTCCATTTACAAGTAGGACCAAAGAAATTAAATGTATCATTCTCTATCATATCCAATTCAGACCAATTTCATGTGAAGTTGGGAAGGTGGTCCCATCCATTGTCCATAAGTGCTTAAAGTTTCTAGTTGGTAATGAAATATTTATTGTAAACCATAGTTCTTTAGACCCCCATCTTCTTGTGGAAAATTTTCCTTAGATTATTTTTGGCCTGAGCCTATGGAACCTATCAGACCTCTTGAAGACTTCCTTTTCCTTTCCTACCAAAATTTCAAAGCAAAATGCATAGCTAGATTATCCCTTGAGAACTTTCCTCCATCCATGATTGAACCTCCACCCCTTGAAGAAAACAATAGTGAACCTTTAGCCCTTCCAAAAAACCAAGGTCCATCCATGAAAATACCTTGCCTATTTCCTATAAAATACCTAGAGAAAACCAAACAACCCCTAGTCTGCCTCCTAAGAAAAATTATAAATCCAAAGAGAAAGTGGTTGAACAACCTTCCATGGTTTCTTTTGTTCTTCCATCACGAGAAGAAAAGGAACCTATGGTTGAAAAACCCGCTCCTACATAAATGCAACTTGAAAACCATAATAAAAGGGAAAAAAATGCTAGAGAGCATAGGCATAGATGTTGTACTATTGCTCAAAATATGAATGACAAGAACAACATTGAAAATAAAAATCTGAACTTGATAGAAGCAATAAATGATGACCCTCCTCTCTTACCAGAACAAATAGACATTATGTATCCAACACAACAAGGACCAGAACCTTCTATGGATATTATCATTCATCCTCTTGTTATGGTTAACTTGGATGATGATGAGGCAACTACTAAAATTGATGAGCAAGTGCATAAAGAGTTGAATTTTCTATTTTCCTCTTCCACGAGCTTAAACGATAACAACCGTGATGATCCTCCTAAACCGAGTGATGCACCCCATGTTGAACTTGGTGATTCTCCTAGTACAACACTTGATGTTGTCTCTCTTACTAGTGATTTTCATTCTACATATACTAAACAATACTGGGATGTGGATGACCTGCTCAATGGTTGACTTGCATGTGCTTACTAGTCTTTTGTCTTTTGTCTTTTGTCTTTTTGCTTCCTTTTTGATTTTTTGATTGCATATGTGTAATGTGATCCCCCGTGATTTTCTATTTGATGTTTACTCTCTCAATGTGCATTCCTCTATTTGTACATTCATTCTTCTATATGTTGTATACCTTTTCCTTTTCATTAATCTTTTACTTTTTCCTTTTCCTTTTCATTTTTGTCTTGTGTTTTCTTTTTGGGATGATACAAGGCATGGAGACACCCTATGTCTCTTCCAAGTTGACCCAAAAGATTTTTCCTTATATTTGCTTTTCCTTTTCATTTTTGTCTTGTGTTTTCCTTTTGGGGATGACACAAGGTGTCAAGACATTCATGTTTCTTCCATGCTGACCCAAAATGGTTTTCCTTTTTTTCGCTCTCTTTGTGTCATTCTTTCAATTCTATGTGTATTTAGGGAATGATGATAGTTATGAGCTCTATGATATCATTGAACCAAAGACAAATATTGACCTTGAATCCATAGATCCCTCATGTATTTTTGGGTGCCAACCCTTTCTTTTCCTTTTCCTTTTTTCATTTTTGGCTACTTTAAAGTAATTTCTCACATCATGGTGTTAGAAATTCCTTTAAAGTGGGGGAATACATTGGCATTATTTCATTTGAATTTTTCTTTTTCATGTTCCTTGATGTGACTTTCTTATTTCATGTACAATGTGTTTTTCCTCTTTGTGGTGACATTGGGAGTAATGTCCTTCAAGAGTGTGATCTATCTTGGCATATTGCATTCCTCTTAGTGGTAATACGATGCATTGCATTCCCTAAGTTGTGGATCTTTTATCCTTTGATTGGTCCTCTCTTGGAGACATTAGGAACGATGTCCCCTAAGAATAAGACTTGCATGAACTAAGTAAAATCCCTCTAAACATCTCTCTTTCTTGTTGCATTTTCTTTTTGTACCTTATTAAAGTCATGGAGGTATGGCTTTGATATGGTCCCCTAGGGCTCACCTAGTGAACACCTAGCTTCACTAACCCATGTGAGTGTGCATTTTCTTTTTGTACCTTATTAAAGTCATGAAGTTATGGTTTTGATATGGTCCCCTGGGGCTCACGTAGTGGACACCTAGCTTCACTAGCCCTTGTGAGCATGCAGTTTTTTTCTTTTTTCCTTATTAAATTCATGGGGGTATGGCTTTGATATGGACCTCTTGGGGATCACCTAGTGCATGCCTAGCTTCAATATCCCTTGTGAGCATGTGTTTTGTTTGCATAGTGAACAACATGTTCCACTTGTAAATTTTTTGGACAAACAGCCTAGACCCACTCCACTGTTGAACATTCATAATACTGACGGGGGGTGAATCAATATTCCATAGACTAATAATAAAATCCACTTAATCATCATTACCATTTTAACTGAATCAAAAAGAGAGAACATAAAAGTAATTCAATGCAATGGGTATGTGCAGGATCATCATGAAAAAAATAGGCCCTTAAGTGGTGATGAAAATTCAGAAAAATTAGATTTAGGAAACTTGATGTAAAAATTTGAATAAGTTATCTATATTATTTTAAAAATATGTAAGAATAAAATTTGTAGCAAATTGAATGTAGTTTCTAAACTATTAGTTTTTTTTTTTAAAATGTATTTGGTGAAAATTTGAAATTTCAATGCAATAGCACTTAAATTTTGGGAAAAAATAAGTAGGTTAATGCGTCTAACCACCCTAACTTCTAGAATAAAATGGTAATGATATTTTTTTATAAGATTTTGGATATAATTAGAGGACTCATGTCGATGTGATGCATATTTTTGTAATTTTTTTTTCGAATTAAATAATTAGTTATGATTTTTTATTACAAATTTTAAAAAATATAAAAACTTGTATGTTTGACCACATAACTTGGTCAAAACTTTATGAAATTCATTTTTTAATCCTATAGTATGCAAAGCATAGAATGTGACACATGTTTCAGATTCAGAAAATATGATACCATTTGAAAGCTATAGATGTTTTTCAATCAGCCTATCAATTAGGACTTTAGCTGTAATTCAAATAGAAAATGAATAATAATTATTTATTAAATTCAAAGTAAAGAATAATTTATATTGGTGGAAAACTGAGAATCTCCTTTAAAATCCCTTTTTATTTCATCAATTTTGGGTAAAAAAATGTTGTCAGCCACATACCCTACACATACCCATTATATGGCCACTTTTTGGACCATCATGATCCTACACATACCCCAATCACATACATGAACACCAAGATTTTTATGTGGAAAACCTAATGAGGGAAAAAACATGGTGAGGGTTAACTCATAATATGTTATATCTGGATACAAAATATTATGGGGCTCACTGCTAGGACTCACTGTCCTTAAAAAGGCTCACAACTTGAGTACAAAAGATATGGCTCACTACCAAAAGAATGAACTGATGGAATACACCTTCACTATGCAGGGTTTAGTTCCACTGAAGCTTAGAATATAAAGTACTACATCACATAGTAATCACTCAACAAAACTGCACTAATCTCAACTGATAAAACATTTAGGCTCATATATATATATATATATATATGCGAACCCTTTTCCTAGTACCTACAAAACAACATGAATAAATGAGTTAGACAAGGAATTACAAGCCAAAAGAAGGATTCCCCATGAAATCTATTTACAAATCAAACTAGGAATGAAAATAGTGAAGAACACAATGCAAATGCCAAAGACAAGATAAAATCCTAATTAGATGTGCAAACTCATGATCCCATGAGGGAATTGGTGCCAATTTGATGTGAAAATTGGCCCTTTCCCAATCCCTAAGATGCAAACTTTGTTGATTGGTGATGAAGAGTGATCCACTATGATGAAAATATGAGAACTCCAAGCCAAATCTGCAAAAAAACTAGCTAAGAATTCAAATGATGAATGAAAATGGCTAAGTATTTTAGCATGGTAACTTTGCTTGGATTGTGGATGATAAAATGAGGAGAGGAGCTCTTCATTTATAGGATTCCAAAATGGATGAATGCCCAAATTTGAGAAATATGGGACTAACATTCATCCAATGATATGATGCCACATGTCAAGCTATGAATGGATGATGGTTGTGCAAGATTTGAGGTTTGTGCCAATAAATGCCAATATTTGAAATTCAAATTTGTTGAAATGACATGCAAGAGGGAAGAGAAAATGCAATAAATGCCACTTGGCTCAAGGCAAAGGACATGTAAGAGATCTTAAATGCCTTGTTGGATGTACATGTTGACTTAGAATTTTTTGAATTCAAATTGAGAGAATATTCTAAAGATGCCTTGTGAGAAATAGAGTTTAATAAATGAATTAAATCTATTTTTCAGAATGCAACTGTATTATCTGAGGATGTGACATGAGATGAGATTAAATTAATCAGGGGTTAATTAATTTAATAAGAGAGGTTAGATGTTGTGACCTATTTGACTCTAATTTATGGATGTATTTTAAATCAAATAAGAAAGGAATATGATAAGAGGCTAATTAAATAAGGATTTTGATTTATTTAATTAAAAGAGATGGTGTTAGATTAAATCAAATAAGGTTTTAATTTATTTAATTTAATGGGTAGACTTTAGAGATTTAATCAAATAAATTGATTATTTAATTAAATAGGGATACTTAGATCAGATAAATTGATTTAATTAACAAGAGAAAGAGACTTAATTAGATAAAATGATTTATTTAATTAAAATATGAATCTTTGATGAATTTAATCCCGGATAAGAGAGAGTTGTAAATGGTTAGGCAGAGGGATGATTTATGAAGAGAGAAAGTGTGTTAGTAAGAGTCGGGATCAAATGCCGCGATGTCGATCAATATATTTTGATATCTACATTTTCCCTCTTTGAAGCAATGCACTTTCGTTAAGCGTTGGTTCAAAGAATCAAATAAATCTTGATCAAAGCCAAAAGGTACGATATTAAAAACTTGCCCCATTGCTGCATGGCGAGAGAAAACATGCCATTATAATGCCCCCTCGAGAGATCAGACAAAATTTTTAATTTTTTGGGTGATCTCGCAAAAAAAGGTGACAAGGTGCCTGACAGGTCTGGAAGGGGTCTAAGAGGCTAAAAACGTGTTTAAATACAATAAAACGATGAAAAACAAGCCTCAAATAGACAAAAATAGGTTCGGGGGTCCAAAATCCTAGCAGGACAGCCCTAGAGGGTCAAAAAACCCTAATTTTTAGGCTTAAAAGGGGCTTGAGGGGTCACTTTCAAATCATTTTCACACACCTCCACTAGCAAACTTGTGATTCGAGCTCTGACCCTTTGATGATATGGCACAACAACAGCTTCCTCTACATATTTTGGACTGAGTTCGGACCTACCAGCGGCCACCTAGCATCGGTGCCCCGGTATGTGACCCTAACTGAAGCTTCATTTTTTTTTAATGCATTTATTACATGTTTAAAGATGAGCTTGCCTCCAGCGGTGCTATTATAGTGCTGCTCGGTGTTTAAAGTGCACCGCTAATCGCCTCTTTGCGCCACAGCGGTGCAATTTGGAGTTTAGAAACTTTGCTGTTAGGCCCGAGCTCAGCTCGGACTCGGCGGGTCAGTTTGGGAAAAGTGCGCCATGGCGGCGCCCTTTTCACGAAAATTATGACGTTGGTAAGAAAAGTGCGCTACGGTGGCGATTTTTGGCTAAATTTCGGGTCCAGCGTTGGAGTTTGAGGAAACTCAAACTGCGACGCCTTCACAAACTGCGCCGCTAGAAACAAGTTTGGAGCGTTAGGTCATAATTTTTTCAAAATATTTAACACGGTGACCCTCCTTGATGCAGGACAGGCCCAGGGATCTTTATTCAAAGGAGCACCGGTCATGGGATTTGATGAGCATCCTATGGAATTTGAGTGACCAAGACCAGGACCGATTAGGAGTTGTGGGGTTATGGCACATTGCCTATGCAGCGTCCATGCACACACACCTCAGGATGTTGTCAGCACTAGCAGAGCGGTGGCACAGCAAGACATCATCATTTCATCTTCCCACTGGCGAGGAGACCGTCACATTGGAAGACGTTTGGCGCATACTACGATTGCCCATTCATGGCCACCAGGTGATCTACGATATGGAGGAGGGACACGAGTACTGCACCCGAGTCCTCGCCACATGAGATATTATTTACTATGAGGGGCAGATCGAGCTGGAGTAGTACATAGTCATAACAACTCCCTTCTGTTGAGCGATTACAGCGATTATTTTAGGTTTGGTTACCCTAGATAGACGAGGGTGGTATTTTAGTCCGAGTTGGGGATACTACTGGGAGAGGATGGTCTGGGACAGTCTAGTTCGATTTGCATGGGGGCCTGTCCTTCTTGCTTCACTTTACAGGGATCTCAACGAGTACGCATACGTGGATGGCCGAGCCTTGGAAACTGGAGTCACACTTCTACATGTTTGGGTGTGCGAGCACATTTCTATGCTATGTCCATGGGTGGTTCCGATTCCGATGGGGGCAGAGGATGCCCTAGTGACACGATATAGAGGTGGTGTGTCCTTCACACACATTGGAAAGCACAAGATCCCATACTAGAGGTGGGTCATAGATGAGATGCTTATGTTTACTTGGAGATCGTACCTCGGTTAGCCTGGATGGGCTGACGATGCAGATTAGCTCTTCTACTGCCGTCAGGATCGATACATGCAGGGTCGGGAGCACACTATGATTGAGCGGTACCTTCCTAGGCACGTACAACATCAATTCAGAGAGCTGCAAGGTTGGCCTGATGATGGCTACGTAGCCATCTTTGCATGCAGCATGACATAGGTGTCATGGGGGCCTAATATTCCTACTGCAGAGGTGGTTGACAGCTTCCGGTAGTTGGTAGCCTGACCGTGGGCTCACGATCAGGGTTTCGCAGATCTGGGCACCACACAGGCCTACAAAGATTGGTTCAGACCTTGTCTCCGGCTGACCATTCTAGGTGAGGATCTAGAGGCGCATAGGGTTAGAGGCAGAGGTAGAGTACGAGCAGGAGGGCAAGGACCGAGGATCGAGATCTGACAGGATCCACCATTGGTGCCCCCTGTTCCGCCAGGTCAGGGAGATGTCCCCATGCAGGACCAACAACAGGATCCCCCAGTCCCATCATCACGAGCTGAGGGTGAGGGTCAAGTTTAGGTGCAACCACGGGCATAGCTAGTAGGGCAGGTGAACACACAGGATGCCTTGATTTTATAGTTGCAGGCCCATGCTCAGGCGGGGGCCGAGAGAGAGTAGCTGAGAGCAGAGAGGGATCATGCCATTGTAAAACCCTGTCCCGCAACCTAGAGGACGATGCAATACTGCAGAAGCACAACTAATTTTTTTTCTTAAAAGTTAAAACAAGACAAGTAAATTAACCTACTCTAGCCACATACATCCTCTAGGCTATGCAACGCGTCTACATGTGAACACCATTACTTATAAAATTTAACCAACCATAGCATATGGATATTAAACTCAAGATACAACTTACAACAAAGCATTAAACCATTTTAAGATAAATCTAACACATAGAAATATATTAAACATATTTCCACATATACAACACCATTAAATCCAATAATGAATAGATCATAAATATTATTACAATTATATCACAAAGGTTCACCTCGATACAAATGAGGTATTACAATTATATATATAGATCCACAGTTACAATGAAGAAGGAGAAGAAAAACTCCAGAGAACCACACGAGCTCCTTAAACAATAAGATTCTGCCATCACGAACATGAAGAGAAACTCAACAGTGTAAGATGCACGCCACCCAACCATCTAGTACCTATAGGCCCAACCCCCGTGCTAGGAGATAGTAACAGGTAACCAAGACAAACCTATTACCTCTAGACACAAGTAATATACAAGACCACACTGTACCAATAAATGCAAAACAACACTATACTAGTAAACACAAAACAACACTGTACCAAAAAGACACAAAACATAAGGTTACATTACTTCCAGAACCACTGAATCAAATACATCCACTATATAATACAAATCGACCGTTGTCATAAGAGGAGTGTCATCACAAAAGTTGCATTGGTTATCCAAAAGAAATCTTCCTAGGTCCCGACCCCCCTCTAGAGTTATCCTGGTAACCTCTCACGATTCCGGCCCCACATGCACACCAGTGCGGAATCAGTTATCTTTCGAGAAGACAAGATAACGATCTTGCCATTCCAGGCCTTCCCGACTCATCTCAAGTCTCATACTAGTCCTTAAGCCAATGAGCGAGGCTAAATTATTTGATTAAATATTAAGCTACTCCATCCCTAATAAAGGTTATTTAATTTCCACTGATTAAACTGACTTTCACACGAGTTATCTTGGGACCCCTTTGTGTCCTGACCCCCATTGAAAGCCACTCCCCTATCGACAACACAATAACATATTCCACAACCCAAGGGTAGACAGTGCACAAAATACGATAACAAATATCAATTGTTTTGCAAAGAACAACACATCCTATTCATAATAACCAGGTGCTCATATCAAATCACACAACCCGTTCATAGTAATTAGGTGTTCAAACTAATCCACACATCCCTATGGATGTTAAATACTGAAACCCAAAAAAATGTGCACTACCCAAGAAAAATCTCAAAAAAGGCGAATAAAAGATACAATAACCCTCTCACAATTTTACAATCTCTAGAAGACTTATAATTTTATTAACAATAAATATCCCCAATGCCCAATACATAATTATAGAAGAATACACAACAATAAGAAGCCACTCAAGTAATTAAATAAATGACCATTAGGATTTCCTAAATATAATAAATCTACAACAAATTAAACCAACTACTTAACTTCGAGTTTGACAATTACTCATAATATTCAATTCAAATTGCCTGCAAATGTGAACAGAAAATAATACCACTTAAAATAATTCAGGCACTTAAATAATCTAATATTCGATTTTTCTAAATCCAAATTAAATCAATATCTATTTAAATACAAATCAATTTTTACTCCTAAGTTGTTTTATTTTAAGATTTAATTAACCCGTGCATTTACATGTTTTTATTAATATATAAATACTTCTGTTTACAAATCATAAGGAAATTAAAACTAATTATTAATTCAAATTTTACAAATAAATATAAATAGAAATCTTAATCTTTCTAATAAAATCATCTTATTATAAAACACCTACTTGTGCATTGTATGCATTAATTAACGATATAATATTTATTTTAAATAAATATATATATATTCTAATTACATAATCTAATTATTATTTTCTAACGTTTATTTAAAAATATTAAATTGTGTATGTGCATACACCTATTTAAAAATACATTTAAATATATTTTAAATACTCTAAAATTATATGCAATATTTCTAATATATATTTTTAAACAAATAAATAAATATATAAATATAAATTAACAATTTTCAGACAACCCTAATTATAAATCTTGTATTTGCGACTTTAATAACTTTTATTTTCGGATCTGGGTTTCTATAAATTTTTTACTGAAGGTGTGAAAACCAGTCGTCTAAAATATATAAAAAATTCAGCCCTACCCAGTTCATAAATTTTGCGTTATGATTAATTTAGTGACGCACTCTCTTTGTTGTTTTGATTTTCAAATTACTAGAGGTTTCTAATTATTTTGGTTTTTCTTAGAAGATTTCATTTTCAATCCTAGAGAGGTTTTCTAATTTATCAAATATTTCCTTTTAAATTTTCTATCGTGTAAAAAATCTTTCCCTCTAAATCTTCAACGGTAATTTATCATTTTCTATAGAAGAATAAATTATGTTTTCATGAAAAGAGGTTTCTAAGGTTTGATTTAAATTCAACAAAGGTTCAATAATTCTACTATAATTTTCTCCTGTATAAATCTATTTCAAATAAATAAATTACACAAAGGATTTAATTGTTTTCTATAGAGGTTTCATTTTCACGGCTATCTTTTAAAAAAAAAAACAAGAACTTCTACAGTATTGAAAAATTATTTTTCTAAAACATTTCCAATTTGCATTACAGTAATAAAATAACTTTTTAATTTCAAATTTCACAAAAATAGTAAAGAACCTGTTACAAAAGAATGTTGCCTCAAGAAAATATTGCTGAGCTTCTCTATAATTTCAATTCTCAATGTAGCCAAAACTTTTTCTTCAATGCAATTGCCTCATTCCAGAAGGCACAACAAAAAACACAGCCAATAATTCTATAACAAAATAATTGTAAAAGAATTTCGTCACCAATTTTTCACAACCCATACAAAAAAAATTTCGTGAAACAATTTATTTATTTTTTCCAAAAATCCTCTCCGTGAATGAATTTTCAACAATTCGATAACAAATTTCTAACTTTCCGTTATCTTAAACAAAATATCTAAAATATCTTTTCCCTCAACAATTTAGATATTTTTCATTCACATGCATTTAAATATAATAATACAATTTACTAATTGCAACCAATTTAAATATTTTTACTTATTTAATTACCATCTATTTTTAATAATAAAATTACTCAATCAACATAACCAAAATTTATTTATTTATTTATTCTAAAGCCCTCACAACAATAATTCATTTAATTAAATATTTAAAATTAAATACACATTTAATCTACTAAATTAAATTTGCATAAGAATAAAATACCTAGAACAATAATGATAAAACTAGGACCAAGTTCAAACTGACGACACACTGTACTAGGATAAACGTATGACTATGTAACCCGTTACTATCTCCCAATATTACTATTGAGTAGTAGACATGCTCAAACCTGTGAATCCAGGTGAAGCTAATGTCATGTACCTGCAATCCTACAAACAAGCAAATGTTGCACATATATATATAATAAATCATACACACTGTGAAGAGAGAATCACAGAAATCACAAGATACTCGTAAGCGAGTGATGCAATACCGTTCTCTTCACCAATACAGTCACATCAAGATTGACAAAATTAAAACATCAATAATCAATAAATGAGCATACATCATTATTAATTCAAATAACAACTATGCTAATGTGAAAGCATGTTATAAAAAAAAATCAGTCACAACATTACAGAAACACATAACAAAGAAAATATTGTCGATCAAAAAATCCAAAATAGAGGGGTGTTACAGCCATGCAGCAACGATAGGCTACAGAACTACAAGAAGCCATAGAGCTAGACTATAGGCAGCAGATTGAGAGCATAACAGCCTCTGCATCTCAGGGTATAGTGCCGGTACAATCCTACAGAGATGTCATTCGAGAGGCAGAGTACTACCGTCGAGCTTATCATGATATAGTGCCCCGAGTAGACTGGGTCCCAGAGTATTTAGAGCGGGCCAGCCAAAGACCCCCACAGGGTCATGCTGACAGTGGCGAGGGTAGCATTCATGGAGACCAACCATGATCTAGATGATACACACTTTTTGTGCCTTATGGGCTCATTTTTGATAGCCCAATGGGCATTTTGTACTTATTGACATACATGTATAGTGATCCAATTGATTTTTTTTGTACTACGACAGTAACCTTCATGATATGATATATATGAGCCGATTTGGATGAGATGCAATGTGTTCTTGTATGCATGGATGGTTTATTTCTATATGCTTTGCAGTGATGTTTTATGGATGCATTTATTTCTAATGATGTATGCGATACCATGATGTGCAATGATGTTATCTATATGATGATTTATTTCATGCCAATGCAATATGTGATATGGATTTGATTTATGGTATATGTAATGATGTGTAAAATATGCTTATATATGAGATGATTTATGGATGTATGTAATATGATGCAATGGTCGTGATATGATGTCAATGAAATGGTTTTATGAGATGCTTAGAATAACAAATATTTTTATCCTAAATGATGTATGTGATGAAATGATATGTTAATGTAAAGTAACATGCTGATGTGTAATGAATTAAATGCTTATATGCCTATTTGCTTATGATTATGCAAAAATGATTATGGAATATTTTTGTAGATGCTATGTGATGATTTAGATGGTAATATGAAATGCAAATGAATGCTATGCAATGCAATGTAATGGGTGAAATGCGACGACATGTATGCACCTATCTATAAAAAATGTTTATAATAACCTATTTATATAATGATTAAAATGTGATGCGTATGTTTCCTATACAATATGTTTATGCATTGTATATGATTTATATATGATATGCTTATGCAAATGTGCTAATGATTTGTGGATGCAGGATCAATGATGATGATGGTGATGATAATCAACTGTCATAGTACCTTGTTAGTGTGGTTAGTAAGAAAAGAAGAAGTCATTTCAACAAGATGCAAGATGACACAAATGTAAATGATGATGATGATGATTATGATTACTTGCCGAGGAATTGGGATCTTCAAAGGGCCAAATTTTCCTATGTTTGATAACACATGTGGTATGATGCATCAAGGTATAGAAAACCATGATGGCGTTGTACCCAGTGTGCTGGACTTTGACTTGACAATGAGATAGGACTATTCTTGTTCACACCTGACATATAAAAACCTTGCTAGGATGTACTTCAGAAGTTTCAGACACCTCAGACCAAAACACAGAAAGGTAAACCTATCCCTGCAATAGTCAAAAAGTTGCCCTAGACCTCTTCCATACATACCTAACAAAGCAAGTATTTGCCAAGTTATTTTACAAGAACGTCCAACAAGCACAGCAGACAAAAGGTAATGATCGTTGCCCCATTCCTATTTCTCTAAATCCATTGTTTTGGGATATCATCGAGACGTCCTTGGAATGAGCACAAAATAAGATAAGTCAAAAGATAAAGACCAAGTAAACAAACAAATTGATGCTCTTCAATACCACTAATGGAAAAAAAGATGTATTTTTTAAGGATAAGAACTGAAACTTATTGCCAAAAAATGATGCCCATTGTAGGAAGGATTCATACTAGGACATGTTAGTGGATGGTGGCATGTCATTTTGTTTACCCAAAGTGCTCTAAGGGATGATTGATATGGGACTAATTCAAATGATGAGTTATCGATATAAAGAGATAACCAACTTGCTTACTCACTAACTTTAACGTAAGACTTGACATTTTGAGTTTTCACTTTTAAACTTGCTAGACTTGTTTCTGATTGTTTTACCAAAGGTTGAGGATGACGATCAGTTTATTATGAGTGGTGCTTATCGCAGGTGCAAGCGAGATGAGGTGGATGGATTTTTTTAAATATTTGGATGTTTTTGATATTTTTGAAATGTTTTGAGGCTGTTTTTGGTATTTTCAAGATTTTACAAATGTTTTGATTTTTTATTTTTTTAAATGTTTTTGGGATTTTTTGAGATTTTGACCAAGAAACTAACCTAAAGACCTATCCTAGGGGCCTCGGGGGCTGATCGACAGATTAGCCTTGCCTACGTTATACACGCAGAGACCATGTAGTTCGACTAACGACTTGACTGATTTACAGATGACAATATACATGATGAGATGTTAGCTTATTATGACGGACTCCTATAGGACTGACCCAAATGTCTCGGGGGATGATCAAAGATCAACCTTGCCTACGTTCAAGCTCAGAGACGACGTAGTTTGACAAGATAACTCTGTTTTTGATCTTTTGACTAACTTTTTGACTTTCTTTTGGATTTTGATATGTTTTGAATGTTTTTGGATTTTTTGATTTTCTAATGTTTTTGGATTTTCTAATTTGAGGACTTTTAAGAATATACACGAATCCGATCTGATGAGAACATGCCCCCAGCGTGATGCAATAGACTACTCCGATAAAGGCAGGACAAACTGACCTTGAGGATGGGCCAAGTAGTACTAGGAGGGATCATGATACGAAAACAAGACCAAGCTATGGTGCAGATGTGAGTGGATGTGTGATGGATGGAGGCCTGAATACGATGGATGATGGAAGTGGAATGGAGGAATGATACGGATCAAGCCATAAAGATCTTGGTGGATGGAAAATGCTTATTTACACAAGGTGCCTGTTTGCCAGGTTTTCACCAAGGTACTTTCCCAAAGTGCCACTGAAATGGTTTTCACTAGAGGACAATTTTTTTGATCCATTTTCTGATTTATTATTTTTTAATTTTTTTAATTTTTTAATTTTTAATTTTAATTTTTTAATTTTTTTTTAATTTTTTTAACTTATTATTTTTATTTTTTGCTTTTTTGATTTTTTTATTGTCACCAAGATGCCTATTTTCCAGGTTTTCGCCTAAGTAACCATTTTTTTAGGACTTTTTTTTATTTTTTTAGGATTTTCTGGTTCTATATCTTGAAAGACTTAAGAATTTATTTTTTTTGAGATGGGAGCTATTCATTGGCTCTTGCAGAGGTTCCCCTTCAGGTCTTGATAAATGATATGCCCATGATTTATAACTTGCTATGATGATGAAAGGTCCCAACCAATTAGGTTCAAACTTTCCTTTGCTGCTTGGGTTTGGGACATTCTTCTGATGTTTTTTTAGGACCAGTTCTCCGACTGGGAAAGTCTTGCTTCTGATTTTCTTGTTATAGCTCCGTTTGAGTCTATTCTGATAGACTTGCAAATGGTTCAGAGCATCTATGCATCTCTCATCCAGTAACTCCAGCTCATTCAATCTTGACACCCGGTAATCCTCATCAGTGACGAGGTTTTGCAATGATATTTTGAGGGATGGGAGATCGATCTCAATGGGGAGAACAACTTCTGATTTGTAGACCAAGGAGAAGGGGGTGGAATTGGTGGGTGTGCGGATGCTAGTTTGATAAGCCCAGAGGGCGGGATTAAGCTGCAGATGCCAATCACGACCTATGTCATTGACTTTTTTTTTAAGGATTTTGAGGATGGTTTTGTTCGTGGCTTCTACTTGGCCATTTCCTTGGGGATAGTATGGGGTGGAGAAGCGATGTTGGATTTTGAATTTCTCGCACAAGTCACGAACCTCCTAGTTCTTGAAGGGTGTCCCATTATCTGAGATAATGGCTTGTGGGACACCGTAACTACAGATGAGATAGTTCAGGATAAATTTTGAGATCTGTTTTCCAGTGATATATGTCATGGGTATGGCTTCCACCCACTTTGTGAAGTACTCAGTTGCAGTTATGATGAATTTATGGCCATTAGATGAGGTGGGTGAGATTTTTCCAATGAGATCGAGTCCCCATTGCGAAAAGGGCCATGGTGTGATAATTGGATGAAGCTCTTGAGCTGGAGCATGGATGAGGTCCCTATGCTGCTGACATTGTAAACACCTTTTAGCATGATCATGTGCTTCTCTTTCCATTGTGGGCCAGTAATACCCCATCCTTAGCAGTTTCTTGGCGATGGACATTCCACTCGAGTGTGAGCCACAAACACCGTTATGAACCTCGGTTAGAGTGGTTAATGCCTCCTCAACATTTAGACAGCACAATAAGGTACCTTCTATGCTTCTACAGTATAAGGTATCACCTAGGATGACAAATCTAGATGCCTTTTTAATAAAGGTTCATTTTAGGCTTGGTGGTAGGTCAGCGGGTATGACTCCTATGCAAAGATATGTGTAGATGTCATGATACCAAGGATCGCCAGGACCAATGATTTCACACACATATTCTAACTCTGGTACCTCGAATGTGGGGACGAGAAGCTGCTCGATCAGAAATTCATATTTTGGAATATTATGAGGGATGTCTAATAGGGACCCAATTGTAGCCATGGCGTCAGCTGCTTTGTTGTTGGTTCTTGGAATCTGCTCAAATGTTATGTCAATGAAGGATTCCTTGAGAGTCTCCACCAATTTCTTGTATGGAGTTAGCTTGTCATCCTTAGTTTGATATTCATTATTGACCTACTTTATGATAACTGAGAGTTTCCATACACCTTGAGAGCTATGATGTTCCATTGCACTAATATCCTAAGACCTATAGTCAAAGCCTCGTATTCCGCTATGTTGTTGGTGCATGGAAATGCCAATTTGTATGATTTTAGTATGTAGTCCCCTTGTGGGGTGATGAAGAAGATGCCAGCCCCTGATCCATGTTGTGTGTATGAACCATCGAAGTATAGTTTCCAATGGTCAGTTACATTGAGGTTAAAAATGGATTCGTCTGGAAATTCTCAGACAAGAGGATTCTTAGAGTAAATGGGTGCTTCTGCTAGTTGATCCGCAATAACCTATCCCTTGATTGCTTTCCTCTCTACATACTCGATGTCATACTCTAACAGTATCATCACCCATTTTTCCATTCTACCTGTGAGCATTGCCTTGGATAAGAGATACTTGAGGGGATCAATTTTCGCGATGAGCTTTATCTTGTGTGCCAACATGTAATGTCTAAATTTTTGGGATGCAAACACTACTGCGAGGCAAGCTTTCTCGATGAATGAGTAATTTAGTTCATAACTGACCATTGTTCTGCTGATATAGTAGATAGTCCTCTCCGTTCCATTTTCATCATGTTGAGCAAGAAGAGCTCCAAGGGCTACTGCTGTTGCTGACACATATAAGATCAATGGCTTTCTCGGGATAGGTGGTATTAACACTGGTGGTGCCAATAGGTATTCCTTGATTTTGTTAAATTCCTCTTCACAGTGTGTATCCCATTTGTATGCTACCCCCTTGTGGAGTAGGTGAGAGTATGGGTTCTGCTTGTCTGCCAGTTGTGCTATGAATCATCAGATGGATTGAAGTCTGCCTTGGAGACCTCTCAGTTGTTTTAATGTCTTTGGTGCTTCCATCTCGAGGATTGCCTTCACTTTTGCCGGATCCACCTCAATACCCCTCATGGAGACTATGTATCCTAGCAATTTACCTGATTGTACGCCGAAGACGCACTTCATGGGATTTAGTCTGACTTTGTATTCCTCTAGTCTGTCAAAGATAGCACCTAGGGTTGCTATATGATCTTATCTCTTTCTTGACTTAGCTAGAATGTTGTCGACATAGTCTTTGACTGTTTTGTGAATCATATCATGGAATATTAATTTCATGGCCCATTAATAGGTTGCTCCTACGTTCTTTAGGCCAAATGGCATCATGTTGCAGCAGTAGGTCCCCCATGGACAATTGAAAGTTGTCTTGTGTTGATCCTCTTTTGCTATCATGATCTGGTTGTATCCTGAAAATCTATCCATTAGTGATAGCATCTGATGCCCTGCTGTCATGTCTACTATCATGTCGATGTTGGGAAGTGGTAAATCATCCTTGGGACATGCCTTGTTCAAATCTCTGAAGTCTATACAGATTCTGATGGCTTCGTCAGGTTTTGAAACAAGTACCAAATTTGACACCCATTCTGGATAATCAATTGGTTGGATAAACCCTGCATCTAACAACTTTTTGAGCTCCATTTTGACTAACAAAGCAATTTGAGGATGCATTTTTTGGAGCTTTTGTCTAACAGGTTTGGCTTCTGGATACACTGCTAAGTGATGAACCACTCTCTCTGGATCAAGTCCTGGCATGTCAGCATAACTCCATGCGAAGTTTATTTGCCTTTCCCTTAGGAATGCTGCTAGGAGTTCTTTCTCTTTTGATAATAGTGATTCCGCATAGAATGTGATATGTGGGGTCTCCTCTATTCCTAGGTTGATTGGATTGCATTTCTCGGCCAAGACTGCTGACTTCTCCTGATGGATAGCTCTTAGAGGAAGATTGAATCCTTCATCCTCGAGTGCCTCAGAGAGGTTTTCACCTTTGGATAAGTCCTTTATTTTTACTTTTGTCTTGTCAAAGAGTGCCACAGTGTGGTTTTCACTCAAGGACTTGGATATGATTCTTATTTTCTCACTTTTGCAACTAAAGGATTCAATCGTTTCCCCATAATAAGCATGTGTGTCCAACTCCATTATAAACCCTACCTTATGATCTCCATCTGGAATGTTATCCCTCAATCCTTATATGAATTCTGAGAGTGCCTCATCATTTTTGAATGTATCGAGAACTGGTGGTCCTCGTTGGTCATAGTCAATCAGTTGGGGGTACACTAAACGGATCTCATGATTTGGATGATCCGTTTCGAAGGAGAAGGTGCTAATCATACACAGGGTGGTATCTTCGAATAACCTAGGGAGATTGGATATGGTGTCTTTGTCATCACTACTAATATAGGGCTCAGTTATGAAGTTATGTGTGTTGCTACCTGTGACTATTGGTGAGTGTACTTGTACTAGCACTGGCTGAGGAGAGACATTAGCGGCTCTAACTAGAGGACCTCGGCCATGTATGGTTATTCTCAGAGGGGTACATCCAAGACCAAGATTTGTTATGGGTCGCGTCTCTAGCATGATAGGTATTATGAGCTCATTGTCATTTTGTCCCAGTCTCTAGTTTCTGTTGTAGCCCATTGCAAGCATCATTGTAGGCCCTTGCTTGTCTCATCCATTGGTAAATTAGCTGCTAATCGTTCATCTTGATACAACATGTGAGATGGATCTGCTTCAATAACCTCATGGCCCAGGTCTCCCCATCTTGTGAATTCAGGATAGTTTTGAGGATACGTTTGTGATGTGGAAGCTTGATTTTCTTGTGGACGTCCCTGTGATCTAGGAGATTGAGGTAACTCTCCTATCACAAAAGCATTGCTAGGGAACTTGTAGCTTCCACAACCGTCCTCCTGGATGATGAGCTTGATGTTAGAGATAGTGGGGATGGCAGGGATGGCGGGTGTCTTTGTTGTAGAAGTGGATGTGAGAGTGGCAAGGTCGATGTATGGTGTGGATGGGCCTTCATCATTCTTTGGTACTTGGGGGATTTTGTAATATTTGGCCTCAAGATTTTTGCAATATGAGAATGGTTTGGGATCTCCATGAATGGTAACCTCTTGTCCATTATGTGTGAATTTCATACATTGGTGGAAGGTTGATGCTACGACTTTCATCACATGGATCCATGGGCGTCCCAGGAGGATGTTGTATGGCAAGTCGAGGTCTAGAACCTGACAGGTGGTTTCCATGAGTGTTAGCCCTACTTGAATAGGGAGTTTAATTGTGCCTTGAGACACTCTTTCTTGGTCGTCATATGCTCTTACCATGATGCCCTTCCCTTTGTCAATGGAATCCTCTAATATTTTCAACTGCTTAATGAGGCTGAGAGAACAAATGTTCAAACTTGCACCTCCATCCACCAAGACCCTTTTGATTTTTCTCTTGTTTACAATGGCTTCCAAGTGAAGTGCATGGTTGTGAGATGGTTGGGTGGGGAAATCTTGGTCAGAAAATGTAAGGAGATTAGGTGTTATGATATTTCTGACCATAGCTTGGAATTGGTCCGTATCGAGATCTGCGGGGATAGTGGATGAGGCTAATGCTTCCTCAAGGATCTTCTTATGGGCTGATGATATTTTTAACAACTCCATAATGGAGATGTGTGCTGGTGTTCTTTTGAGTTGTTCTACAACATTGTAGCTATGCAAAACGGATCTAGATGAAGGGATTCTATTAGGTTGGGATGATCCTGCAATGGTGACTTTGCCGCCTCTTGTGGTGACTCCACAATCTTCGGCATGGGCGCCCTTGATGGTGATGACCATGCAGTCTTCATTTAGGGAGGAAATGACCGTTTTGTACAGATGATTTACACTAGCCTTCCCTTTGTCATTTTTATTCCCTTTGTTGCCATGATTTGACATCAGATTTGTGTAGATTTTAAGTTCCTAATTTCCGGTGGGTTGTTCCACATTTATGATTTTCTTGTCAATGAGATCTTGGATGATGTTCTTGAGTCTCATGCAATTGTTTGTGGTATGACCTTTGATTTTATGAAATTCACAAAGTTGATTTTCATTATACCAAGGGGGTTTGACGTCAGGTTCTTGGTAATTTTCAAATGTAGGAGGCTTGATGAGTTTTTCGTCGATCAAATTTTTCATTATGTCCTCCAGTGGTTCCCCCAATATAGCGTATTTTCGTTTGGGATAAATTTTGCATTGGGGTGGTCCTCTTTGATCATTGAGGTTATTGATGGTTAGATTATTGTTGGGTTGATATGTTGTGTGATGAGTGTTTTGGTGTTGATTTTGGATTTGCGGTGTGGGTGTGTTTTGGCGTGGACCACTAATGACCACCTTGGAATCTATGACACCATCATTAGTAACGTTCTTGTTCCTTTCCCACGTGCGATGTTTATCATTGTAATTGGAAGGTGAGCGATTGTTTTGCGGTTTGTGATATGATGTTGATTCCACAAGTTGAGTCACAAGGGCTCTTTTGATGCTAAGTGCTTTGGAAATCAATTGATCATATGTGGCGATTCCCTGAACCTTGAGATGAAATGACAAGCGTCTTTCAAGGTTGGCTATGATGGTGCAAAATTTTTGTTCTTCTAGCATGGTCCACTTGCTCTGATTGGCCTTGGATTGCCATCGTTGAAGGAATGAAGTAAAAGATTCATTCTTTCCTTGTTTTAGAGCGTATAGTTATTCAAGACTGACATCCATTGTAATGTTACATGCACAGTTCCTAATGAATGCATCCCTAATTTCTTGGAATGTTCTAATGCCTGAAGGTAAGTGAGAGAACCATTCTATAGCGGGGCTTGCCAAGATCCTAGGGAATAGCTGCATCAGATAAGTATCGTCATATGCGACCTCCATGCAATGAACTGGAATTCCCTGATATGATCTTCAGGGTTTCCCATCCCTCGATATTTGTCAAATTTGGGGATTTAAAATCCCTTGGGGAATGGTTTCATTTCTAGGCTCCTATCAAATGGATAGGGACACAAGTTTCTTGGTGTTTTGGTTGTTCGCCCTAATTGAAGGTCGAGCACTTGTTGCGAGAGAAACCTGAGTTGTGTCGTTACATCATTTTGTGGATCAGGGGGTGGGATGAAGGTGTTTTGAGGTGTTTCAATTGTTGGTTGGGTGGATGGGTTGGTTGGTGCATTGTTTGATGGTATCGATATGTTGTGGCGAGTGAAGTAGGCTTCTACTTGCTTTTGGATGAACAATGCTTGTTGTTGATCTTGTTGTTGTTGCACTAGGATTTGTGCTTGTTGTTGCACTTGTTGTTGTTCCGAAAATGCTTATTGTTGTGCTTGTTGTTGTTCCCACAATGCTTGTTGTTGGGCTGCCAATTCTGCTACTTCTTGCTACTCTTGGTATTGCTTTAGTGCTTGCTGATATGCATGTACTTGTGTTGCTTGTGCAAGAAGTTATGCTTGAGCTTGTGGTTGCTGTGCTTGATATTGAGATTTCACTTGAGCTTGGGCTTGCACTTGTGCTGCTTGCACTTGTGTGGCTTGCACTTGTGCGGCTTGTTGCTACAATAATAATTGTGCTTGAGCGACTCTTTGTGCTTGCAATGCTTGTGCAGCTTGTGCAACTTGAGCGGCTTGTTGTTGTTGTTGCTGCAGTAAAGCTTGAGCTTGTTGAGCTTGTTGTGCTTGTAGTGTGGCTTGTGCAGCTTGGGCAGCTTGTGTGGCTTGAGTATCTTGTTGTATAGCTTTTTGTTTTTGAACTTGTTGGTATCCTCTTTGGAAAGCGGCTTACAATACTGCATCATATTGGTTTGATGTGGTGAATGTTGGTGGTGGTGGGGATGGTGGTGGATTTGGAATGGTGGTGGATGATGATGTTGTGTTGATGTTTTGGGTGTTGGATAGTCGTATTGATGTGGTTGGTCCTTGAGAGACCATGCTTTGCGATGTTAAAGGAATGTTTGATGATGTTGTCATTGCTTGTGTGTTTGTCGTTTGTTGTTGTGATATCAATGACAGATTTTGTGTATTTGGTGCAATTCTTTGATTGATGGTTGGGATATAGGTTTGATTGATACTTGGTAGGGGAGGAATCCCTAAACCAAGGAGTGGTGTGGATGATAATGGAAATGGTAGAAGAGGTGGAAATGTGAGAGGTGTGAGTTGTTGTGAGAATGTTGTGGTGTCGAATAGACCCCCTAATCTGAACACATCTCCCTCTTCTTGTGAATTTGTGAGAATAGGTGTTTGTGGTGCTCCATGAAAAGATGTTGATGATGGGTCATAATGTAAAGTGAAAGGAACATTTTTGTGTAATGGGTTGTCGAGTATGTTTTGTTTCGAGGTGGTGTTTGTGTCCAAGTTTTGATTATTAACAAGAGGATGTGATTGAAGAGCATTAAGGAATGTGTTTCCCTTGTTGACATTGGGTTGTGTTGGAGCAAACGATGTTGTGATTTGCGGGATGTTTTGGGTGATGTTTTGAGATGGGGGTGTAGATGAAATGGGAATGGTGGATGAGATCAGAGGAAATGATGTATCCACTATAGTACTCACATCAAAATTTGAAGGCAACTTGGCCCCTTGTTTTGCTAGTTCAAGCATGTACAACGAAGGGTTAAGTCTCATCATGATGTTGATGATTCTATGGTTGTCTTGATTTTGGAGCATTTCCGTCATTTCCTCGTGAGACATTCCAAAGGTAAGGTCCTCCCCTTGATTTTCTTCTTGTGGATTTTGGGATGATGAGGGGATCAATGGATTGCTTGATTCGGCGGGATTCATTTATACATTTGTTTGGCTAAGATCGCTTGAAGCGGGTGTTTCTTTGTTGGCTTCCATACTCTTCTTGTATTGAGATCTAGTTAGAACCATAAAACAAGGATCAATTTTTGAGAGTATGGGAGATGAATCTCTTGATTCTTTGGATTGATCTCTATTTTATGTTCTAAAGTATAAAGTTTTAGGATTCCTTGAGGATCAAAGGTGGTGATATGATAGTGATGTTAGAGATGGATGATATGGATGTTTTTGGCTTTTGATAAATCTTGAATGAGACACTAGGCTTTTAGGACTTTGGATTTTGATTCTAGATTTTGGGATTTTGAGATTTTGTCCTTGATTTTGATTTGTATTTTGAACAAAAGACCCTAAGATGTTGGATGATGATCTAAGGGATAGCTTTGTTCAAAGGATGATAATTTGAATATGTGTGAGGAGAGGGATGCATCTACCCACACCTATTCAAACAAGATGATTGTTTCACTAAGCATATGAAGAAGGATTCATCTACATACACTAAGCTATACAAGATGATTTTGATAACTTTGACTAAGTATATGCAAAAGGATGCATCTACACATACCTAACCAAAGGTGTTTTGATAAAATTTTCCAAGGATTTAGTCTCAATGGTTTTGATGATTTTGGTTTTGCCACAAAGCCTAGTATTAAGGATGATTTCAAGATTTTCCAAAAGGTGATTGTGAGATGATTTTTGTTTTGATGTTTTGGAAGATGGGTGAAAAGGATTTTGATTTGATTTGATCCTAAGATGAACCTAAAAAAGACACTTTGTTTGCCTAGACCTAGGTATTGAAGAGCATGCAAATGCTTCCTAATGACCTTTGTAACCAAGACATGATTTCATTTGAACATTCATTTTTGGATTTCCAATCAATGATTTTGTGCTTTGGGGTTTGGAGTCTTCAACACATATGAAAGTTCATTTTGCTTAGCTTTGCTTAATGTCTTTATTTTACCAAAAACACTTTCTTCAATTAGGTTTTCAAACTAAGATGTCTAATGTCTTAATTTCCTCAAACCCCACAAGATATGTTATGTGGAAATTTAATGAACTCAAGGCAAGGGTTTCCTATTGTTTACTTAAGAAGACAAATTGAGATATAATCCAATGTTTAGAAACCTCTAAGGATGTGAATCCCAAGGGAAAGCAATAACATATGTATTGAGTCAATTGTATTTGTCTTCAAAAGGGTTTGAAATTTGGATAATGTTAAGTGTTTGTTTCCATGATGTTTTCGATCAATCAATGCATTTTGTAACCCAAGAATAAGTACAATCCTATGGATGTGTAAGATAATATTTGTTGGATTCCCACTTGGACAAGTCCAACTACGCTTATCTCTAGTGGATGGTTAGATGCTTGACCCCACTGGCTCCCCTCCACGGCTCATTAATGCAATTGGGGCAGCCAAGCATCAACACCCATGAAACTCCCATGGCATGCTTTCCATCTCTACTAGAAGACGTAAAAGTGTGGGGTGGCTTCAGAGCGACCGTTCTTGCACCAACAAATAGATAAAGGATTTTGGAAAATTCTAGCACATGGGTTTTAGTAAGGACTTTCCGTTAGGAGTTATTAGCGTGGCAAGAGTCCCCTTCGGATCCATCTTGTCGAGTCAACCGCGTGATATTGGCATTTCTTCCAATATCCACATTTATATCCGGCTGGAAATACTCTTGGCTTTAGAGTGTTACCGGTTGAGTCGTTCCCTTGGGTGAGTACTTTTTCCTAAGGTAGGCCCTCTAGGATAAACAAAAGTGACTGAAGAACAATATTCGTAACTCGATCAATCCTTGTTGGCAACAAGGAGAGTGAATGTAGGCAACAAAGCCCCCCACTCACACTCGCACAAGATTTTGTTAAATTTTAAGCCCAAATCAAAGTGTGGAGGTGATTGCTTTGTCTTAACCCAAAGTCATGGAAAAGGTCTTTTGATTCTCAAGATCGCTATAAAGTGTGAGAGAAGCGCATACGTCCTTTTCCAATGGCTTTAGTCTAAGTAATCCCTTACGAAAAACACTACACTTGTTCTTTTTAAACCCTCAAAGCAATATGTGAGTTCATTTTTAGAGCACCAAAAAGACAAGTGATAAACATTTGTTCAATTTGTTAGTCCCATAAACGAAATCTAGTAAGTTGTTGGTCCTATTGTTCATTTTAACCTTTGCAAGAAGAAATTGAAAGGTTCTTTTTAAGCCCAAATGAAAAAAACTAGTGTTCTAAAGATGGAAAGATGACAAATTCCTAAGGAAGTGTTAAACAAACACTTAAGTGTTTAAAAACACTTTGATTGGACAAAATATCATCATCATGCTCCTCCTTCCTTTGTTTTCGATTTCCACCCTACAAAGAAGAAAAATAGTTAGATTCTGGAAAAAACACAGAAATTAAAAAGCAAAAAACAGAGGAGGAAGCAATCATGAATTAAAAACATGTGCTAAAAAATTAAATTCTCCCTTTTACTGTCTCCCAGCATCGCAACTCATGAAGGCGTCGCTATTTTTTTCCTCTTAGCGGTGCTCTTATAGTACCACTTACTAGTCAACGACACTTTGTGTCGGGACAGAGAGCATGATTGCGTCGCACTTTTTGCCCAGTGTCACTGTTTGAATTTTTTTTGAAAACTTCTGCAGATCGGCGAGTCCAGCGGCGGAGTTAAGAATTTGAATTTTTTTTGGCGGGATGAGTCCAGTAGTGCTAAAATAGCGACGCTGGCGAGCTCGCGTTGCTAAAACAACAACACTGATGAGCCCGCGTTGGAATTTCCTGTGTCACAAAAATGCAGAAATTTCAAGGAAAAGTTAAAAATAATGATGTCAAGCCCTCCTTCTAGCGCCAAATGTGTGAACCCTTTTCCTAGTACCTGCAAAACAACATGAATAAGCGAGTTAGACAAGGAATTACAAGCCAAAAGAAGGATTCCCCATGAAATCCGTTTACAAATCAAACTAGGAATGAAAATAGTGAAGAACACAATGCAAATGCCAAAGACAAGATAAAATCCTAATTAAATGTGCAAACTCATGATCCCATGGGGGAATTGGTGCCAATTTGATGTGAAAATTAGTCCTTTCCCAATCCCTAAGATGAAAAATTTGTTGATTGGTGATGAAGAGTGATCCACTATGATGAAAAGATGAGAACTCCAAGCCAAATCTGCAAAAAGCCTAGCTAAGAATTCAAATGATGTATGGAAATGGCTAAGTATTTTAGCATGGTGACTTTGCTTGGATTGTGGATGATAAAATGAGGAGAGGAGCTCTTCATTTATACGATTCCAAGATGGATGAATGCCCAAATTTGAGCAATGTTGGACTAACATTCATCCAATGATATGATGCCACATGTCAAGCTATGAATGGATGATGGTTGTGCAAGATTTGGGGTTTGTGCCAATAAATGCCAATATTTGAAATTCAAATTTGTTGAAATGACATGCAAGAGGGAAGAGAAAATGCAATAAATGCCACTTGGCTCAAGGCAAAGGACATGTAGAGATCTTAAATGCCTTGTTGGATGTACATTGACTTGGAATTTTGAATTCAAATTGAGAGAATATTCCAAAAGATGCCTTGTGAGGAAAATAGGGATTTAATAAATGAATTAAATCTATTTTCAAGTGTAACTTGCATTATCTAGAGGATGTGACATGAGATTAGATTAAATTAATCAAGGGTTAATTAATTTAACAGGAGATTAGATGATGTGACTTATTTGACTTAGATTTATGGATTTATTTAAATCAGATAAGAGAGGAATATGATAAGAGGCTAATTAAATAAAGATTTTGATTTATTTAATTAACAGAGATGGTGTTAGATTAAATCAAATAAGGTTTTAATTTATTTAATTTAATCGATAGACTTTAGAGATTTAATCAAATGAATTGATTATTTAATGAAGTAGGGATAATTAGATCAAATAGATTGATTTAATTAACAAGAGAAAGTGATTTAATTCGACAAAATGATTTATTTAATTAAAAGATGAATATTGATGAATTTAATTAGATAGGGGGATTTGATTAAATGGTTAGAGCGAGGGATGATTTAGGAAGAAATGATGTTAGTAAGTCAAGATTGAATGCACGATGTCAATCAGTATATTTTTGATGTCTACAATATATATATATATCCAAGTATATCTTATTCTTCAATTAGGTCGGCACCATATAAGATTCAACATTTTATCCATGTAGCACATTATGCCAAGTCGGTTATTAGTCTTCATAATATATTGCATCTGTCGAGTTGGCCAAGACTAAGAAACACAATTCTTCAAACCAACAAATAATCCTTAATGCAAAAATATTTTGGATTTGAGAACACATTAATTTCCCATCATACTATGAGTAAAGATACTTCTAGGTCAACCGCAGTATAAGAATGTTCACCTCAGTAAAATGCAGAGTCTCCCACATAGTACACCACACACAAAACAATAGTAGGATATAGAGTTGAACTCTATCAGAGATAACTTCTATTTCATAGACAAAAGAACATCTCAAGATCCCAGAAAAAATATTTTGAATAAGTTAATAAAACATGGTTAGAAGATTAGAGTCACATCAGATCTTGTGAGTTTCAGACTCAAATACCAACATACTGATCCATCACAGAGGAGCATTACCGGCAGGGAACAACTTCCAGTAAACCAAGAAATCTTCCATATAGTCAACACAATGTAGTTATTATTATGTTGACATCAATGCCAACATCGAAACAATCAACACAACCATACAACCTACATGCACATGTTGCAAGTCTTCCAACAATCTCCCCCTTTGGCATTGATGGTAACATGCATGACAAATACTTTTTCAAATATATTGCAACTAAATTTTTTGACTTACTCCTATCAAAATTGATCTTCACAAAAAAAATTCCTTATTGACTCTCATCTCTTTCTCTCTCCCCCCTTGACATCAATGAAAAAGGAAGGGGTTTGGTATAAAAATGTATATTAAAAAAGTATCCAAAAAGATATGAACATAGATTTAACCTGAAGAGGAACCTTTGAGACTCTCCAAAATAGCCTTCCATGATGCTTTACTTTCTTCTCATGAACCTTTTCCACTTACAAGAGTCTTGTCAAATAGGCCAAGTTTAGTTAGAGACTTTATACAATCTATTAAATTATTGGGACTAAGATTGATTTCTCATATTTCACCAATACAACCAAGAGCATTAGAAATAGAAATATGTCTGCATTTAATCATGTCTTTGAGTGCTACAAACTTTCTGATAATATTTAATCTTTGATCCTATAGATAGAAAAATTTGTCTTGAAGTTGCACAATTTAGGACCACCTTTGATTATTTTTATCTTATGCTAACTTGTATGTATCTACCTGAGTGCTTAGCCGAGACTTACTCAACCTTATTTCATTTCTCATTTCTAATGTATTGGTAGACCAATCTAGACAAAAAGAAAGTAGTTCTCATGCCTCTTGTTCACAACCTTGTACATTTTCCAATTCCTTCATTACTCGATTGTATGCATTCACACATTTTCCTTTGATATCACTCAATTCTTCTTCATTCCTAGTTCCAACAAACTCTTTAAGTTCAAAGATGTAATCCTTCAAAGAATTAATCATGCCATGAAGATTCTCCACAACAGAAATAGATGAATCAAAATTAGCATTAGGTATAACCTTCTACAAGTCTTTCAAAACTCTCTAAATACTCATCCTTTCATGCTCATGTTCAAGCTCACTCTCATCTTCTATCTTTACCATACTTTTCCTTTTCTTCCTTTTTCCAGTCTTGCTACTAAAGAAACTTTCATCATCAAGATGCTTAGGGATAAATTTCTAAGAGAATTTTAGCATAGTTATCGATTTCAACCTCTAACACTTCATAATCCAATTCAGATATCCAAACCAACCTTGATTCAACTACTTCCATGTGACATAAATTTGTAGACACAAGAAAACTTATGCTTCTAGAGTATCTTTCCACAACACTTACTAGAAACCTAGACCTTTTGTTCATCCTCATTTGAAATGTTCCAAAGAATGCAGCAAGGGAAGATTCTTGTGCATCTAAACTACCAAGATTTATCATGAAATTATTGATTTGATAGGAAATAGGATCTATATTTGGCCATTATATTGTTCCTATTGCCAGTAACTCTTTCAAAAAAGTAAAAGAGTAGAAAAACAACCAAATTTCCATACCAAAAAGTATTCTTCTTATTCTTCTTGATTTCCTTTAAATTCTCCAAAAGATGTATGCGAAGTAGCTCACACAAGTCATATTCCATTCCTCTTAATATCATGTCAATTGATAGAAATATTCACTGTAGCAGTAGAAATTGTAGATTGATTTCTAGAAATAAAAACTTTATGACCAATGACCATAGTAGCATACCTCAATACCAGATCAACAATCGATCTCAATTCAATTTCCTTTCCTTTAGAACTCACACATGTAATCTCAATCGTTTCTTTTTCATTCAATCTTCAATTTAGGAACTAGTCTGGAGGTACATAGACCAGTTACATCTCTAATTGCTTCTTTGGTGACTAGATGTGCATCTTCAATCCACAAAGATTCATTATGAATTCTTCTCAATACTATTCGAATACACTTCTTCTCAAATTCAAACAAGGGAACTTTCCTCCAAACATCCAAATTCTTCTCAACTAATACTTTGTAGGCATTGTGATTCTGTTTCAACTCATTTTCCCAAAACATATTTAGTTGAACTGATGACATTTCTTCAATCTTACAGAAAAAAAATGCATAGATATCTTTTGTAGGAAACACTCTCTGAGGGATACAAGAGAATGCACCAACAGACTCTTTCGACACATTCCTCATATATCTATTCAATCTAGCTTTATCCGCACAATTCACAATCTTTGAATTATCCATCAATACAAGTAAAAGATTGTGCAAACATGAATACCTATGAAAATGTATAGATGTTCTATTTCTAGAGCTCACTTCGAGTGCTACTTTCTTCAAATTTTAAAACTATGAATTCCCTTTCAAATTTCCTTTGCATGCTTCTTCGAAAATGCATATGCCTTTAATGTTGTCTGATCCTATTGCTTCCATTCTAAATGATTTTGTATTAAATGTTTCAATTTACAGGTAGATTACCTCAAAAACTGTGTACGCCTTCATCCTTTCAAATTCTAAAGACCTCATTCTTCACACATGCAAAAAATACCTTAAACTTGTTACCTCATTAAATATTCTTATTTCATGATATGACACAAGTACTAATAAGGGGATTTATTACATTTTCTAATGATTGCTCCCCCTCAGCCATTGCTTTCATTTAGAGATTGATGGGAATATCTATACTGGAGGTTAGTATAGATAAATCTAATGAGTCCTTTCTCCAAGTCCTTTCCATTTCTTCCCTTGTTACTTCCAGATCAAAGGTTTGATCATTCTTCTAATCTAGATATCAGTTCTTCTTTCTTTTGTTGTTTCTATAAGGGTGTTCCAATTTTCTGCACTTACAGCAAGTAACATTCTTATTTTGAATTTCCTCTTTATCTTCATATCCATTCTTTTTTTCTTAGATTCATTCACATTCTTTTTACAGTCCTTTGCTTTATGACCAAATTTCTTATAGGAATGAAAAACAACATTGAAGTAGAAATACCTTTTTGCATCATACCGTTTTACAAGAGTTTTTCTGGAATTGCTTCTTCACTCCTTGAATTTTTTATCATTGTCTTTTTAGTGAATTGCTTCACTTTAGAACTTTGAACTTTTTCAAACCCTAAACTGCTCTTATATTTTTCCAATCTTTGAGAATTAATCAAGTCATCAAGCATCCCCAAGCTTATCTTAATTTTTCTTCAAAACTCTTTTCCTTTTCTAGATTAGATCTCAAGATTTCTACGTCTAATTCAAGTTTCAAACATTCATCCATCATCTTCTGATATTCTTCAATTCTTTTCTTCTCATCAAATTTCTCTTGTAGTCTAGTAATGATTTCTTCTCCTTTAGTCAATAGATCACCTACATTTATACATATACTTTGTAGCTTTTCAATGTACTCATTTTCTTTTATCAACTTATCCTTCAAGGCTTCCATTTCTTCTAAAAATTTAGTAGTGACCACTTCCAAGGGAAAAAATAATTATATTCAAATTTTGGGACCTTCCTCAAGTTGTTAGGCTTCTTCCAAGGAAACAATCTCTGATACCAATTGTTGAACATCCTGAATACTGAGAGGGGGGGTGAATCAATATTCCACATACCAATAATAAAATCCACTTAATCATCATTACCATTTTAACTGAATCAACAAGAGAGAACATAAAAGTAAGTCAATTCAATCACACACATGAACACCAGGATTTTTACGTGGAAAACCCAATGAGGGAAAAACCACAGTGAGGGTTAACTCATAATATATTATATCTAGATACAAAATATTATGGGGCTCACTGTCAGGACTCATTTTCCTTAGAAAGGCTCACAACCTGAGTACAAAATATATGGCTCACTACCAAGATACAATGATAGTGGCTCATTTCCAAAAGAATGAACTGATGGAATACACCTTCACTATGCAGGATTCAATTCCACTAAAGCTCATAATATAAAGTACTGCATCACACAGTAGTTGCTCAACAAAACTGCACTGATCTCAACTAACAAAACATTTAGGCTTTGATCTTCTCCTTTGGTCACATTCACTTCTCCTTCTCACTCTCTTGTATTTCTTATTCGCTCTCTCTTCAAATTGCATTGCCCATCTCTTCTATCTTTCATCTTATATATATATGCAAGTATATCTTATTCTTCAATTAGGTCGGCACCATATAAGATTCAACATTTTATTTGTGTAGCACATTACACCAAGTCGACTATTAATCTTCATAATATATTGCATTCGTTGAGTCGACTAAGACTAAGAAACACAATTCTTCAAACCAGAAAATAATTCTTAATGCAAACACCTTCCATATATGAGAAAACATTAATTTCCCATCATACTACCAATAAAGAGACTGTCAACTCAACTATAGTATAATAATGTTCACCTTAGTAAAATGTAGAGTCTCCCACACAGAACAATAGTAGGATATAGAGTTGAACTCTGTTAGAGATAACTTCTAGTTCATAGACAAAAGAATGTCTCAAGATCCAAGAAAAAATAGTTTGAATAAGTCAATAAAACATGGTTAGAAAATTCTAGTCACATCAGATCTTGCAATTAGTTCTGGACTCAAATACCAACATACTAATCCATCATAGAGGAGCATTACTAGCAAAGAACAACTTCCGGTAAACAAAGCAAACTTCCATATAGTCACACCATGTAGTTATTACCATGTTGACATCAATGACAACATAGAAACAACCAACACATCCATCCAACCTACATGCACATGTTGCAAGTCTTCCAACATCCACCACATTGGATAGCTAGTTGAAGCTTGATCCATTGCATTTTTCCTTTTTTTTTCTTTTTCTTTTTCTATCTTTGATGGTGTATTTTTGCAATTTGGTTATGGCTTCATATATCATTTGTGTGTGTGTTCCTTTGTTCCTATGTTAGTTTTCCATAGGATCTTGATCCTGGGGGCTTGACCACCCTCTCAATTATTGTCATCCTATCTTACTAGCATTTGTACATTTGAATCACTCTTGATTGCATGGTTGGCTACTTTAGTGTGATTTTGAAGAAAGTTCATCCTCTCACTAAAGTGTGAGAAAAATGTAGTGTAATAAAATGCATACCCTTGTGTTAGGGTTAGAAAGGCAGATATCTAACAATTAAATGTATATTTAAGTAATAAACAGAGAAACTAAAAACACACAGAATTTAACGTGGTTCACCCAATCTGAGATACATCCACCAAACCACAGCCATCCAATGATTTTATTATCTAGTGAAAAAACCTATTACAATCTTGCAAATAATCATGTTTTTCATCATCTTGTAACACCCATCCGAACCCCTTTTTATCAAGCTTAGAAGCTTCCAGAATTTTGGGTTCTACAAAATTAGATTTTTCTTT
>VDFB02067359.1:44178-58867 GCA_007258455.2 Sequoia sempervirens
GCTCCACACCAACACGCCTTGCATTTTCACACTTGTTTAGGCCCACCCTGCTTTATTTATCCCTATTTATGTCTTAATTGGTCCTATTTTTCATCCACAAGCCCTATGAATCATATCTTTTTCTGGCTAATCCCGACATTCTCCAATGAATAAATAATAATTTAGTGATGTCATTAGAGTGTCCTTTATTTTTGGATCGAGACTAAAATGCCACCAAGGGTGTTTTTGTCTCCCAAAGGTCTTGGGACCCTAATTTTGAGAGCACCTAAATAGGTCCCTTTTTGGAGTCTGTGCCCCCAGATTTGAGCCTTGGGACTAAGTCACTACCTAGGGTGTCTTAGTCCTCCTTGGCTTATTTTTTGGATTTAATTTTAGATTCCAGCAAGATTTAGCCTCCTTTATTTAATGTATTCATTGTTGGCTTGGTGTTATGTAATTTTGGGATATTAAGCATAGATAAGTATAAATACAAGGCTCCTCCTCTCATTTTTCATAACAAGAAATCTAAGCATCTAAGGATTCAGGCATTCTAGCATTAAAGAGAAATTCATCAAGATTCAAGCATCATTCCAAAGATATTCTTGCATCATGTGTGTTGTGCTAACATTTGTGATGTAGGGTTTATATTCAAGCAAGAAATTCAAGCAAGATCTATCAAGCATTCCTTTGATTCAAGATCCATATCCATTGCAACCATTTCACACAAGTTTATAGACTTTACAATAATGGTTTGGTGAGTTGTAGCATTGCATTTTTTTCATTCACCATTTCCTTCATTATTCTATTTCATTTCAAGGTTTAATTACCAACAAGGGGTTTGACCAAGGAAAACCTCCATTTACTAACAATCAATAATTTTTTCTCCTCTTGCATATTTGTGATTGTAGATATAGGCTAAAGACTTGAAGATCATTTGGAGTGCAAAGTTGCATTTACAAAGTTGTCATCTTCATGGAAACTCACCTACAAGTTAAATCTGAAGGTTTCAGAACTTGAGATCAGAGAAGGAGAAAGTGCAGACATCAAGCCTCAGGACCACATTCAGAGATTTCAAAAATTTAGAATGGGAATAAGACAACTGTAAAGGTGTCTTAGTCCTCCTAATGTCATTTTTCAAAAATTCTTACAAATCTAGTTTTGACATCTGAAGATTCTGCATCTGCCCCAAAAAACAGCAGCAGGACTAAGACAACAACAAAGGCATCTTAGTCCTCCCTAGCGCATTCTGGTAGCTTCTTTGCATTTATGGAATCCTCACAACATTTCTAGACTTCCTAGGTACGTACCTCCTAACTCCCTATTGCATATTTTCATTATTTGCATCTTTCATTTAGCTTGCATTGTTAATTTTTGTGAGTTGAATGTTCATTTGCCTTTTCCAAGCATTTGCTTGGTGGTGAACCCCTAAAAGTTAAAACATACCCCTCCTAGGTCCTCCTAATTGAGAATTGACTCCCCTTGTGAGGTTGATAGTCAATAAAATTAGGGCTCTTAGGACATTATTAAATGATCATAGGGGAGAAGAGTGCTATTAGTGCATCCCTTTTTCTCATACATTTCACCATGCACTTGTGAGACAAATGTGATCCTTCATGAAGAGGCTAAGAATATTGGAAAATGAATTTTAGAGAGCACAGGTCTACTCATTCTTGATGAAGGTCATCAAGCTCAAAATAGTTGATCAAAGATATGAAATTCATGCAAAAAGGTTAATTCAAAACTACACATTATACTCTCAGGAACTCTTTTCCAAAATAACTTCAAAGATATTTTCAACACATTGTATCTGGTAAGGCCAAATTTTGTCAGTTGCTTCTTAGGTAAAAACTTGAAGCTATCCTCGACACCTGGTAAATTTATGGCTAACAATAGGATCTATAGGTGGAGGAAGTTCTTCATGGATGGAATTGGGAATAAAATTCATAATGGAGAAGAGAGTGGAAAAGTAGAATTGAATGAAACTCTCGCAAAGTTTAGGTTAATGAATGATGCTTGTGTTCATTGTTATGATGGGAAGATTCTAAACAGTCTTCCCAAAATAAAGGATTTTACTATGATTTTGAGAGCATCTTCTAGAGATTAGGCTGTCGTAGATCAAATAAATGAAGCAAACAATTGTGAAAGAGCCAACAATTTTGAATTTGAAAAAATGGTGTCTTATGTATATAAACTCCCCCTATTATTTGCTCCTAGAATAAGGTATAGCAATTTTGAATTAGAAACAATGGTATATGAATAACTATTTATCCTATCTATTATGCTACAAAAATTAAATACAAGTTAGAACATATCCATATCAATATAAAATAATAGGTGCAATTAACCTCAAACTCTGATGTGGTAATTTCTTTGTAAGGAATTTTGCACTCCATGAACATTCTCTGTGCACATTAGTATGTTGGTTATTATCTTGATCTCCTTTATGATCGAAATAATAGTGAAGTTAATTGCATAACTCATGACCATTTTTTAGTGCTATGATCTAGTTCTCTTTTACTTCTTACTCACTGTGTTCTCAATTGCCATGTACAAATGACTTAGAGGATAGATCTTTGTCACCATTTGACAATAAATTTCATTGTTTTTGGACTGTTTGTTATGATTCAGTCACTATTTAAAAGTTTTCTTCCTTTCTCAGTCCTATAGGATAGAGGACAATTCACAGTTTGCAACTCTCTAACAATGATATTTCATTTAGTGATCTTAGTCACCTAATTCAATGTGTTATCTTCATTTATGAGTTCTAACAATTCCTACACAGTGTTTTCTCAGTCACAATTATAGTGCTCCTTCATTTGAAGATATTATGTTGCTTAGATAGTAATGTTTCAGTGAATTCATATTCTTTACCCTGTTTGTCCTCACCTTAGAGTAAAAGTCTGTATTGTATTAAGGAATATGCAGTGAAGGTATGTGCAGGACTACTTCATGGAAAAAGAAATCTTTTAGTGGCAAAAAATAAGAAAAAAATCAGATAGGCAACCTCATGATAAAAAATTGAACAAGCTATCTATAATATTCTCAAAAATATGCAAGAATAGAACTTACAGGAAATTGAACGTAGCTCTAAACCACCAGGCCTATTTCAAAGAAAACATTCATCTAAGTGAAAATCTGAAATTCCAACAACGTAGCAGACCTAAATCTGTGGAACAAGAAGCAGGTGTCTGATTTACCTTTAATTCATATAATAAATGATAATGATGAGAGGATTCAGGTTCCGAGTAGGGAGACTTTTGAAAGTGCGAATTTGAGGACGGAGCAATTTAGAAAATATAAAATTGTATGTCTTAACCACCGTGAATTTTGGCTCAAATCTCTTTGATGAATTCAGTATTTCTTTTAATCCTATATATAAACATGTTTCTGTGATTCAAAAATGTGATACTTATTTGAAAGCTATAGATGCTTTTCAATTAGCCTAATAATCAAGACTTTATCGTGGATTCAAATAGGAAAATGAATAATATTTATTTATTAAATCTGTGCAAAGTATATTTATATTGGTGGAAAGTCAATCCTTTAAAAACCCTTTTTCATTTCCCCATCAATTTTGGGTAAAAAAAGGTCGTTAGCCACATACCCTACACATACCCATCATGTCGCCACTTTTTGGCCCATCATGATCCTGTACATGTCCGAAGATGCCTTCAAATGGAGCTTTTTTGTAGAGGTAGTAGGATAATGATGTCAATAAAATAACAGTGTTAGTGAGAGGTATGACAATAGATACATTGAGAATGGAAGGTATAATGTTTTGAAAGTAAAATAATCATTTATTTGCTTAGATCTTGACACAAGTTTCCTTGGTACATAAGATATTGTATAATGTACTCTATTCCATGGTATCCACCTAATTCCATACCACCTAGAGAAGCAATGAATGAGTATATGATCCCTATATTTTGTAGCCTAGATGTGTCTTTCTAATGGTTTTCCACAATTAGGAAGAAGGTATGTCATGAAATGTTTGTGCCCACCCAAAACTAAGCCTTACAAAGAATTTCCACACTTATGTAAAATACCATAAGCTGCTTCAAAATACACATTGGCATCATTATGATTATATACACATATTTTTTCCCACAGTTTCAAAATACACATTTATGATAATATTCACACGACAAGAACCTTGAAAGGCCAAAAACCTTTCTCTCATTCTTCTTAGGTCACTCCTCAAGAGCTCATATTAGTATTTGTGGGCTCTTTATAATAGTTTATCCACTAATGAGAAGGCTCCCCTCATTTTCTAATGGAATAAATTTCCACCTGCTTTGCTTGAATGTGTAATGTGATGTAGCACATTCAATGTCACAAGGCACAATTTGAGAGCAGAATTTTGAGACTTGATATCCATAGAATCCAACTTCTTGCAACACAAAATGTAGAACCAACATCCCAACCAAAGCATCTTAGCTTTAATATGCACCATAACCAATGTTTTCCCACATGAATGGTGGAATTGAACTATCTTTTGGGGGTCCATTTAATAGAAAACATACATAGACACAAACTTCTATGGTAGCCAACAAGGAGAAAACAAATGGATGATACATGGCTCCATGATAGCCCATCATCATTCATACTCTCTTGGAGAAATTTTTTTCACACTCACCACATTTCTAAGGAAGCTTAAGTACCGTTTGTTGTGAAAATTTTGTGTTTGAACCAACTTCTTGAATTGCACTCACATTCAAGGAAGGTGCTTTCAATATTTTTATTGCTAACTGAGTACTCATGCTATCTCCCATTTTTCTTCCAACTAACTGGTTATATGAGTGATTATTTCTCATTAAGGAATAAGCATATTTGGAAGTGGATTTTTATCAAAAATTATAGTTGCAAGTTGCACTTCGAATCACCAAAGCCTTCACAAAACCTTCTGCACAACCACCACAACACTACACAATTGTTGTTGGGCCTTCATGGTGATGTGGGGAAATCTCCCCACATCACCATGAAGGCCCAAAGTGGGGAAATCTCCCCACATCACCACGAAGGACCAACAATAGTCATGCGGTGTTGCAGTGGTTGTGCAGAAGGTTTTGTGAAGGCTTCAGTGATTCGAAGTGCAACTTGCAACTACAATATCTGATAAAAAAACACTTCCAAATATGCTTTTGGTGGATGTTCATATCCTTATCCAAAGCTCCAATTCACACATAGGAAGGAAGGACACTTTTAAAGGTTGAGGATTTGGGCTTTACACCCATTGGTTGCATTTTCTTAAAATTTTCTAAGGAATTTTCAAAAAAAACCCATTTTGAACATATCCTTCAATCACAACATTCCATGATATCACATTTCTTTGAGGCATTTTTTGAAACAATTCACTTGCCTTTTCTATGCTTCCACATTTTCATGTATGTCTACTAGGGCACTTGTAACTACAACATATGACAAAAAAATCACTACTATTATGCTCTAATGGATTTCCCTTCATTATTATTGGATATCTGATGTAGTGCACATTGCTATAGTGTAAGCCTATTTTTTAGATTGTTTCATTTAGCATCAACCATATTCTCCACAAGAACATTGTCCCTATTTAAAATTGTGGAAATGGTTCACATCTCTCAAAACAATTTCTCTTGCAACAATCTTGGAGATGAATTTAGATGCAGTGTGAAAATCAAAACATACTCAAAGATTCTTAACAACTCTAATAGTTGTACCAAGGGCCATGTTTAACAAACCAAATGCAATTGTTAACTTTTCACTATGGCGGCACATAAATGATTCTTTTTTCTTCTATTTTGCAGCATTAAGTAAAATTCTTGACTCTGGAAATATCTTGCTTCCTTCATTTGCTAAGCTAATTTCTCCAATTTTGCATAGCTCTCCCATGTTTGTGGATGTGATCTGTCTCCTACAATTTTTTAACTAATTTATCTTTCCATTGTGTTTGGACTTACTTTTGTAAAATTTCAATATACAATGCACTTTTATTCTTTCTAAATTGAGACTAATAGTAATTTTGTTGGTTGTATTGAGGCACAACTTCATTCATGGTAGAAAAGGCAGCACCTTGTTGCTCATATCAGATGGCGCATTGCATATATAAAGGAGGAAATATTCTAGTTGGGTTATTGTTGACTGCATTGAAGGAGAGAGCTTCATATATGGGACATGATCAACACTCCCCTTGGATTCTACATGTTACAGCTTGCTCCAGGAAAATTGCCCACATTGTAGAAGTTTTAAGAGATTAAAGGGGCATGGGCTCACATTGAAGGGCTCCAAGCATGTGTTTCCATCATTTTAGAATTTTTAAGAGGTTTCTTTCTCATCATTTTTGTGCATTGTAACTCAAATTTTCAGTCTTGTGACTGAAAATAAAAATTGTAATACTCTATTTTTAAGGTGTAACTAGAACATCTTTCTTTTATTAATAAATTTCAACAAATTTTCTTCTCAATGGTTGTCTTATTGTGTGCAATTGACTATTTATGTGTTTTATGTTTAAACCCTCAAATATCAATCAATTAAAATGACTAAATATACTACTAATTGACATCAACTAATAATTAAACTAAATATACTACCAATTGATAGAAATCAGTGAACAATGAATAAATATGACTAAATATATGACATGTGAAATAAAAATGACAAAATATACTACCAAATTGATCAAAATGATGATTAAAATTAATGACTAAATACACTACCAATGGACATAAATCAGTGAATTAAAATGATTAAGTGACCAGATTACAAAAATCAATGACTAAATCAACAACTAAATATATCAATGAATAAAAAATGACTAAATAAGTGACTAGATTACAACAATCAATGACTAAATATACTACCAAATAAATCAATCAAAAAACCCAATAAATGAATAAAAATGGTTTAGTCGTCAATTTGGTCACATTATAAATAATTGGAAATAAACTACTAATGGTCGTGTGACCATGTTCAATCATTTATAAGCAATTTTTAGTAGTTTTTTCAGTCATATATTGTTGTCTTTGTACTAGTTCCAAATCCACCAATCACTAAATTAATCCCCCTAGAAACATTTAGAAAAAGGTGTTGAATCCTAAGGTAAAAGCTCAAAGGTTCTCCTTCTCCCTTTTTAGTTGTTTCATTTTTTAAAACTTGATAAACAAATAAAACAAGTGTATAGAACTAAAGAGATAGTGGTTTCACAACCCCTAGTGGTTCCTTCAGTGCCTCCCTTAAGGGAATAAAAGAGACCAATGGTTGAGAATCCTATGCCTACACCATCACAAATTGAAAATTGTGTGAGAAGAAACCAAAATGCTAAAGAGCATAGGTGTAGACATCATGCTATTGATCATCAATTGGAAGGAAATAATAAAACAACACATGATAATCGAACACCTATGGAAAAGACTCAAGAAGAATTAAAAATTTCACCAAAACAAGACATGAAACCAAAATAAAAAGTGACACAAGAAAATATAACTGACATTGTTATAAAACCTCCCATTCTGATTAACTTGGATGATGAAGATGAAATTGCTAAAATTGATGAAGAGGTGCATAATGAGATTAATATTTTATTTTCAAAGAAAATTAATTTAGATGGGGGAAATCATGATGATCATCCTAATGAGAGTGACCCGTGACCACATGTTAAACCTAGAGATGATCATAGTAGGAAACTTTTGTAGTCCCTTGAGCTAGTTGTCCACCTTACCTATGCGATGAGCAAGAACTAGGATGTGGAAGACTTGCTTTATGTTGGTTTGCATGTACGATACACCTTTATGTTGTTTCATGTGTTCTTTAGTGTTTTCTTGCATGTGATATGATCTCCCATGTTGTGCTTCTTGGTATTTCTTGTTGTTTGTTAGTTTTCTTTGGATGACCCTTGTTGCTCTATTGGCACAAGGATATAAAGGAAACAAACCTATAGTGACATTCTTCTATTTGTATCTTTATTCTTTTATATGTGGTAAACTTTGTCTTTTACTTTTGTCTAGTATAATTTTCCTTTAGGGGAATATGCAATGTGTTTATACATTTAGGTATCTTCCATGTTGATGAAAAAGTTTATTTCTCTTCTCTCTATGTGGCATTCCTCCATTGTGTTCGTTGTTCCAAAAGTATTTGGGGAATGATGTCAATTTCAAGCTCTATTATACGAATGTAGAAAAGATGTATACTGACCCTGAATTTGTGGATCCCTTATGTGTTCATATTCTATGTTGGTTTTTGCATTACATTTGGGGGAAACCCCTTATCATAATGTAGCTTTATTTGGAAACATATCATTGGAATAAGGCTTTCTAAATAAGCTCTCATTCAATCTATTGTTGCATGAAATTTATCATTTTTCTACTTTAAAGTAATTTCTCACAACATGGTGTTTTTCAATTTCTTTAACCGGAGGCATACATTGGCATTAGTTGATTCACTTTGTTCATAGACATTGGACTTAGTGGTGCATTAATGTTGGCATTTTTTTTCTTCACTTTGTTCATAGGAATTGAACTTAGTGTGGCATTGGCATAACATTTTGATCATTTTATAGCACCTTATCAGAGTTATTATGGAGTATAACTTTGGGTATGGTTGACATGAGTACACACCAAGTGAATAACGGACTTCACTAGAACTTTTTTGTTTCTCATTTTTCTACCTTTGTCATGGGTACACACTTAATGAATAAAAACAATCATTCAAACACTAAAATCAATAGAGAACAATGTACATTCCACACAAACAAACATCTTTTTAAGTGAAAATTAGAGAAAAATTTAGTCCATTCTAAGATTATTTTGTATGAATATGTTGTTTTACTCACATTTAAAAGTGTTAAACAAAAGTAATTGTTACTAGATAATTTTTACATTACTCTTTTTTAAAAGTAATTGCACACATTACCTGATTTATTTGTAAGTTTGTGATTGAGAAGACTTGTTAGAAGATGAGATCACAAGAACCATAGTTACACATTTGGTTAACAAAGGAAAGTTTACTAAGCATGTTGTAGATGAAGCTAATACTAGTTATTTCTTTGGTTGGATGATTTTTAGAACTTTCATAATGTTCATATCTTTACTTTTCCAAAGTACAGGTCAAAAAGTGTCTCATGGCTTGGCCTAGAAAATCAAAAGGATTATTGAAGTTGAGGAGATGGATGTTGCACAAATGAAGAATATTAATTTTTTTAATTGATTGTATTTATTTGAAGATGTTTAGCTTATTTTTGTTAGAGTTATCATGTATTAGAGAATAATTAATTAATCTTTAATTAATTATTATTCTAATTCTCGTGCACTTAAGCTAAACTTAGATTTACTTTATTAGTTAACTCAATGCTTTATTTATGTTAACTATAGAGGTAATATTAGATCAATTCGTCTCATCACATAGGATGTTGAAACTTGACATGATCTAATCCCTTTATCATTAGGGTTGCTCTTACAAAGCATTTATTCTCTCTTTTATTATTCAATATGTAAGTATTTTCATTTTGAGGAATAAAAAATCTTTATTTTATAGAGCTCTTGAGTAGAAGGTTTTTTGTTCATTGTTTGATATCATGTCTCACGTTATTCACAAATCTAACATGGTATGAGAGCAAGGATTCATTGAACCCCTTCTCCATTTCTAAATTTTTTTCTCATCTAGGGTTACAAGATTGAATCTAGTTTTTTTAGTGTTTTTTTGTAATTTTTGGAGGTGACTGAATTTTCGGAGCATTTGGCACAAAATAGACCTTGTCGTTATGTTTGAAGCAGCCAAAAACCTAAAGATCAACTGTTGTTTCATGAAAATTTGATTATTTTTTTTTGAAGGAATTTTTTTAACACGTTTTACAAGGTTTAAAAAATACATACAACGGTATGGAATCCATACAACATATGGATCTATATATTGTACTATGCAACATAATTGATTTTAGATGGAAAAAAATTCACATGGGTTTCACAAAAATATTTTTTGTAGGTTTAAATTTTTTTATGTGGGTTTGATTTTTTAAACAAAAGAAAAAGAAATAGTCTAAAAATTACTGCACCTTTTTATGATATGAGAGTAGAATCTTCCTCAAAATATTCTGTAGAATATTCTAAGTGCTAGCCCCAAATCTAGAAACTGGGCACCCATATGTCTAGGAGCCAAAATTTTAAGCCCTTTGTTTGGTTTTCCAAGGCAAATTGGGTAGTTTTTAGGATAGGTGTAAGAAGTTGAGTCCACCAAATGTTCAAAAAGTGGAAATGCTTTTCCTGATTTTCATAATTTGTCACAGTTGGACTTAAAATTTGAAGCACTTCTACATTGAATCTTAAAAAATTTCAATAATATGAAATTTACTATTTTGAGTCTAGTTTTCAAATATGTAATTTATTCTAATACCCAGATGATACAAAATAATTTTTAATACACATGTATAAAAACCACTTTTTAAAAGTCACATTTTTATGACCATACCATGCATGTGTACATACACTATAATTTGACATTAAAATAAAATTAATTTTCTAATTCCTTTTGGGGAAAGTTGTGTATTGTATGAATATTGATGAGGATATTTTAAAAAAAAAAATTCATAAATTTTATTTATTTATTAATTTTTGATTGGCCCTAATTTTTGGTTTTTAAAACCCTTGTGTACAGACACCATAACTTGACCTAAACTTATCAATTTTTGAATTTTATTTTTTTCATTGTGTAAATAATTGTTTATATATTGATGCCATATAATTTTTTTAACAAGAAAATTTAAAAATTAAAAGTTATTACAAAATACAAAAACCTAACATTTCGAGTTTATGGACTTGTTTCCTCATAAATTAATTAAAAAATAGAAAAAATAATTAAATCATAAAATAAATTACATATTTGAAAACTAGACATTGTCATATATAATGGGTTTTAATTTCATAAAATAGTTTTTTAAAAAACCTCATTAGCTATATTGACAAAGTTAGTTTTTTCTCTTGAAATCGCCATGACCTTGTACTTGCAGGTCTAAGCCTAAGTGTTGGGTTACCATGCCATTTCTGAGCATAAATCCAAATGAAAAACATGTCTTGTGAGTTTCAAACCTTTTGGAACAAGTACCCACTTCAAAATGGGTACCTATTCTAAAAAATGAATGGGTTTTTGTTTTAAAGTTGAAAAATGAAACTTCCCCTTAATGTGGACCAACTTCTTGCACTTACCCTTTACTATTAAGGTTCAGGAAAATTGGAGCAATAAAAATTAACAATTATATGTAGATTAAATAACCCATAAATAACAATGAATAATAACAAAAAAGAGATCAACACAAAAATTTAACATGGTTCACCCAATATGGGATACATCCATAAAAACTCAACCACCTAATGATTTTATTATCCAGTTTAAAACAAATTACAATCTCACAAATTACACACTCCGCAACTTACAACCCAACCGCTTATAACAAGCTTTTTGGAAGTTTCCAAAATTAGGGTTTTACAAAGTCATTTTTTTCATTTGACGTGTCAGCGAGAAAACCTTGACATGTTAATGGAAAAAAAAAAAACATTTCAAGGGTTGCACCCCCTGAATGCCTGCTATTGGGTGTTGTTGCCCCCGAACCCCCACTATCGAGGGCTACCACTCCCAATCGCCTGCTATCAAGGGTTGTTGCCCTTGAACCCCCGCTCAGGGCTTGGCTTGACCCTGAACCTCGGTGAGGATATGTTACAAGTGTACAATATTTGCATGATTAGTCGCCACATATCAGCATTTATGAAATTGGGTATATCTTGGCCATATGTACTCAATTTTTTGAAAAAAAAATATAATTAGAAAGCTAGTTTCAAGCCAATTCCAGATCTATAGGAATTTATTTATGATTTTTTACCACAAAGTTTCTATAGTTAGTTGAAGACAACCCTCCTATTCTACGCTTTTGAGGCCATAACTTGGGAAAACAAACTCTGGATTTTGCAAATGAATGGGCATTAGAAAGCTCTTTTAATGCTCTACACATCCATGTAGTCCATTTTTCTAGAGTAATCACCAGGTATACAAGGATCTATCTAATGTGATTTGTTTCTTTTCTAAGCTTTTCTACTCTCAAAGTGGCATTAGGGTTTGGATTTTCCTATTGTGGGGGGCATATTTCTTGCTTTCAATATCTATATACATCAGATATTAGAAATCCTATACCACACATTATTTTCAAAACCACAACCATCATGGAAGACACCTCTTCATTTTAATGTCTTATGCCACACAAATATCATACCTAGAAAGCTCATATGACTAGAATGCTAATGTCTAAGGGTTTATGGTCCACTTTGGATGAAGTATAGCCAACATTGACTCATCAATTTGAGATATTTAAGCATAGGAACAAGATAGATGAGGCTATGGTTTTGATTTCACTACATGTTTAAGACAATCTCTTGTTTCATTTGGAGTCTTGCAACACTCCTAGGGCTATGTGGACAAGATTTAGTGATCTTTTTGGCACCATCAATGAATATAGAGCTCTCCAAATTGAGAAAGAATTAACATCACCTTTACCTAATTCTTACCCCTCCATTGAGGACTTCCTACAAAGGTTTAAGTCACTAATATCTCTTTTGTAGGGTTATGGGAAGAATAAAACTGACAAAGAATGTATTTTGTTGATTCTATTTAAGCTTTGAGGGTCATTTTAGGTCTCTACAATGGATGCATTGGGTGATGCATGTACCATGCCTACTTTTGAGGTTTTTTGTGATCATTTGACTCATGAATAGGCTAAGTTGGTTCAGTTCAAATCTCTTTCTGGTTCCAAAACTCGGGCATTGGTAGCATAGACATCCAAAGGAAAAGAAAAGAAGTAACAGAATCCCAAGACAAATACTTCATCAGGTAGTGAGAGTTCCTCCAAAGCATCTTAAAAGTTAGAATAGAAACCTCAAACCACTCCTCGGTATGATAAAAATTATAAATCTGGTGAGTCTTCCTCCAAGATGAAGAAGAAATCAGGGGAACCTTGTAGGTTTTGTGGTAAGGAGGGACATCCAATAAATAAATCGTGGAAGAGATTAGAGGCTTTGGATGAATCCATGAAGTAGCATAATATCTCCACCCATAAATCTTCTTACTCATTTATAGGTAAAGGTCATATTCTTTATATGCAGGCCTTACCTTCTATAGCTCCATGGATACTTGATTCTGGTGTGACACATCACATGACACATTCTCAAGATTTGGTCTCATCCTTTTCATATTGCAGTACTACTCATATTGCAGTTGGAGATTATACACAACTTTTAGTTTTGGGTTCAAGCACTATAGACACCTAAAAATGTTTCAATGGATCACATTGGCTAACTAACATCATTTTGTCCTCAAACCCATCCTCTTTTTGCTTGTTTAATTAAATAAGCCTAACTATTTAATTAAATGCCTCATTTTCACCTATTAATCTAATTGGTCTACTTAGGTTAATTAACCCCCTCTCACATTGACATTTCATCTGATTTAATTAAATAATGCAAATTATTTAATTTTAACCCTAATTCCTCTTAATTAAATAACCTAAACTGTTTAATTAAATATCATATTTGCATCTCTTTTTCATTAAATAAATCAATAATTTAATGGATATCTCCACATTCCTCATCTTGCACATTCAAATTTAGTTTTAATTAACTAAATTGCTAATTTCCTTCTCACCCACTTGCATAGGGAATATTCGAAAAGAATATTCTCCTATTTTCCTCTAAAAAGAAAAGGTAATGATTATTCCAAACAAACTTCCAAACAACTTTTTAAAGTTGTTTCAAAGTGTGTTTGTTTGTGTGATGATGAGCCCTTGATATTTTCTTGATCCATGTGATCTTTGATTCTCATCCATTGATGAGAATCCTTGATCCATGTTTCATCCTCCTTTCATTTGTGGCCATTGATAGATCAAATCAATCTTATCCATTATTTTTTTATTTGATCACCATTAAATCAATTATTTAATGAATATCATATAATTCCCCTGATTTGCATATTTGAAACTTTGTTTTAATTATCAAATTTCTAATTCTCCCTCTTGCAAGGGAATATTCCTCCTTTGCACATTCCTCCAAAAGGGGAATATTTCTAATTAAACATTTTTTTAATTTGCAAAATATCTATTTCCTCACCCATGAGAATATTCCAAAGAATATTCTTTTTCCTCACTCATTTGAAAAAGGAAATATTCTTACAAAACTTCATGTGCAAGTTAACTTACAAGACTTCATGTGAAAATTAACTCACAAGACATTTTCTGCAAGTTTTGAAAGTGTGTTTGTTTGGATGAATGTAATCCCTTGATTAAATATCAACTTGCATTTTCAACCCTTGATGGGAATCAATGATCCATGCCTTCATTTTCTTTCCTTTTTGACCATTGATTAGCTTTTTCAATCTTAGCCCTTCATTTTTCATTTGCTTTCCTATAAATAAAGCACTATTTGGAGACTAATGCATCCATCTTTTAATAACAAACTTATGCTATTAAATTCATTTGCACTTGCACTCACATTTAACATAATTTTAGCTTATTTTAATTGCACCATATTAGCAAGTAGCTTCCATTAATGGCTTCTAAGATAACATAGATGCATACATTTAGCTTATTTGTTAATTAGTATTTTAATCTTTTGAAGCTTGCATACATTTAGAGTAGATTTGCATACACCCATATCGATCATCTTAGCATATATCATGTTAATTTAGCATTTAAATCATGTTTGATCAC
>VDFB02067360.1:0-29451 GCA_007258455.2 Sequoia sempervirens
CAGTTGGCCGAAGGAGGCATTACAACTTCACTGCCAATGAGAAGAGTAATGCCTCTGTTGGCTCAGCCACGAGAATCTTCCAGGGATGTAAGCACGTTGTGCAAACGTCTATATGTTGTACGGGTGTCCTTGATAGAAATTTCTCCACCGACACACAAAATAGGTGCCACATGGACTGCCAACAGTGGGCTTATGTGAAATTAAGCCTCCAACTTTGGTTTTCTAAGGTGGATAAAGGAAAAAAGGGAAATTGCACCTAGGGTGAAAATTTGATCTTATACATTTTGACCCCACTTGAGCAAGCACGAGTACTGATGAGTGCTTGGTAAACTAGATCAAAAAGAGAGTAGGATTAGAAAAGAATACCTAAACCATCGAGGAATTAGTACTTAGTCTGGCATACCCGAAGGTGTAGGAGAAGTGAAAGTATCCATAGTTGCTTAGAACTATGAAGTTAGAACAACAAAGTGTCTTATAGGCCTACGGACCTGCAAGGAGGCAACCCCCAAGATCTCTTGTATGGAGAAAGCCCCAAGGAAGTGGACTCCATAAATTCAGGAAGCGGCAGCACGTCTACCCGCAGATAGAACATGTCAAAAAGTGGTGACACATCTACCCACAGATAGAACATATCAAAAGTGGCGACATGTCTACCCGCAAATAGAACATGTCAAAAGTGGTGACATGTCTACCCATAGATATAACATGTCAAAAGAGATGACATGTCTACCCATAGATAGAACATTTCAAAAGCGATGACATGTCTACTTGCAGATAGAACATGTCAAAAAGCAGTGACACATCTACCCATAGATAGAACATGTAAAAAGCGGCGACATGTCTACCCACAGATAGAACATGTGAAAAGCAGAGACACATCTACCCACAGGTAGAGCATGTCAAAAGTGGTGACATGTATACCCGAAAATAGAACATGTCAAAAGTGGCGACATGTATAACTGCAAATAGAGCATGTCAAAAGCGGTCAGTCACCAAGACTGCAAAAATTTCAAAGGGATCCCTCGGGAACCCTTCAAAAGGAGAGGGGTTCACTCAAGGGATGAGTTGTTTGAAAGGTAAGGTCTAGTCAGGTTGTCTCTGAGATAGACGCAAAAGGGAAAATTGAATGAGCCTAGTCAGGCTACCCCTAGGCTAGACGTAAAAGAGTCCATTCAGAATAAAGACTTTGAAAGAAGGGTCCCTTGGGAACCCGCCATGAGGAAGAAAGGGGATCTACTCAAGGGACACACAATCCAAAAGCAGTTGTTATTCTTAGAGAAATTCTTCATCAAGGAATCCTTTTGAAATATGTTCACTTCATCAAGGAATTTGAAAGGAAGGATATAACCCCACACGAGGGGAAGTCAAAGTTGTTCTCGCTTCAGAGGGAGGTCTTCAAGTCCTTTCTTTACGAACCCATGATGAAGGAAACGTGTTCGTTAGGGCTCCAAGTTGAGAATGCGATTCTAAGGAAAAAATGTTGTGAAGACTTTCAAGAAAAGATTCGTTGGCAATTCATTTTTTGAAAATTGAAGTGTTAAAGAAAAAGTGTTGTCTCACATAGGAGGGAGAACTCAAGCAAAGAAGAGAGAAAGATAAAGGGAAAGCAAAAAGGAAGAAAATGAAAACAAAGGACATAGGGGGATTTGGTTTAGTGGGGTCAGATATGTTTGAGCTCATATAATAATAATAGATAACCACAATGCAAGGTGAAAGAACATCAACCCCCAACCAGATCAAGAAGAATGCATGGAAAACAAAGTAAAAATAAAAATTGGGTCAACATGGAAGGGAAGCCTAAATGCCCCCAACACTTTGCATCATCCCCAATTTGTCAAAAATCAATCACAAACATGGAAGAATGATGATACAAATAGAAGAAGGTTCACAACACAAAAACCACACCTTTATCCAAGCACCAACATGGGTGGCAAGGGTCATCCAGGCACATATAGCACAAGTACGGGGGAACACATCACAAAACACACACACACACACAAGATCAAGAAAAGGGGCCTCCTCCTAACACTGATCACCCAAGAGGTCATTTGCTTCCCAATCTAGATCCTCATAATGGGAAGGAGGATGAGCCTACAAGGTTGGAATTTTAAGAGGAGGAGCATCCGACCCTCTCGCAACAAGGGCCAAGGAAGAGGGTCTCTCAAGGTCCTCTCCATCAAGCTCCTGTGGAGTCAAAGTCAACGATTTTGCGAAGATTGCCGACAAGGCCGAGACTTTGTCCACAAAATTAAACATATATCCCATAGGAGCACCATGCCTATTCTTAGCAGATGAGGTAGGCTATGCCTGAGGTTCACCGCTAAGTTTGTTGAATGAATTGGGAGTGGTGACAAACTCAGGTGAAACTGGGACTAGTTCTATCACAAGGATAGAACAAGTCATCACAGGACCACTTTACGAAGAAGGTGGGCTCCTCTTATGTCCTCCATTGCTAGAAGGACCAACCTTCACCTCTTTCTTCATTGGAGGAGATGAACTCCCCACAAACGAAGCTAGGGGTGCAGAGGAAGAGGAGGAAATAACCGCAACAGATATGATCGAAGTATTAACCATATCCACAGGCTTCAGGAAGGGCCAAATATATGGAACATACATCAACAAAGGCAACTCTGTTGAAGGAGCGATAAACACCTATACCCCTTTAGGGTTAGGCACATTTGAGCTCACAATGGAAGCTGGGAGCAGATTAGATTGAAGAGGAACAAAAGGGAGCAAGAAGATGCTAAAGGAGGTCCTGAAATAGGAGCAGTTGTTCCTTCCTCCTGTTGTGAGGTGGCCTGCTAGGCCAAGAGAGCCTTTCATCAACACTTATGTTGACGTGCAAGGAAGTTTCTATGGCTCTTGGAGTTAGAATTCAAGGCTTGCAAAGGGACAAAAGGTTCCTGCTCAACCATAGGAACATCCACTATGGTCGTTTTAGGCGGAGGAACAAGTTCCTTTATGGGAGAAGGGGGAGCAGGCTTAAGAGTGAAAGGATTCAACTTGAGAGCCTTGACAGTAGGCCTCTTTCCACTCACTGCCTTAGGAGTAGGAGTTGTAGGAGGCCATGGATTGAATTCTCTGCAAGAACCTTTCTTTCTATTGTATAAATAATACCACGGTCCAGGAAATTCATTAGGGAGATCCGCGATCCTAATCTTGGGCCTACACCAAGGAGGGATCATCAGACTTAGTGGGTAGCCACTAGGTCTGCTCATCCAGTACTCTTCCCAGGAAAGGGGAGAGGACGAGGTAGTCCGGGAAAAGGTCATTTTTTTCTTTACCTTTGTGAGAAGGAGAAGGAGCCAACAAGGACTTCTCCTTCTTGTTTTGGGAAGGAGTAGTTGTCAGTATAGGCTCCTTCTTCTCTTCTCGAGAAGAGGAGGTGACTAATTTTTCTGTTGCAGGAAGGGTTAGCTTTGGCTCCCCTTTTCCCCTAGTTTTATACTTCACATAGTTCTTGTAAAGTAGGTCCATTCTTGGAGGAAGCAGACCGACTGGGGAGGGCCAAAAGTGATCCAAGGAATATCCACCATGAGATACCAAAGGCTAATATCCGGTATCATGCACTACATGCACGACACCCTCGTGCGAAAAATTCAAACATTTATGAATAACATATGTGATCCCATTCATGGAAGCTAGCCAAGGAATGCCTAGCTTCACTCTGGAATGACATCAAAGACTGTGTCAATAGTCCTAGATCCAACCAGGATGGACAAAGTAATCAAACCATAGGGTTTAAGACTCATACCATCATGGGTACAGATAGTAGATTTTGTTTCTTCATATTTTTCCTTTTTTAGCGAATTTAATACCAGTGTTTCTTCAATAATAATATTCACACAACTCGCGGGGTCTATCAATACTCTTGTCACAATGTTACCATTGATATGAGTGGGAATGTAGAGGGGTGAAGGTTTATTGTTCAAGGGTAAATCATGTGACGTAAATATAATATCTGGCAAACCGGGTGCAGGTGGAACAGTGGAAGTTATCGTGACCATGTTCACATAAGCCTCGGGTTGGGAAACAAAATCAGTGGGATCAACAATCATGTTAGCATAATATGATAGAAATGGGTCTGTGTATATCTGCAATTCACTATTTTCCTTTTCCATTGATTTGTTAGTGTTCTATTTGTTTCCATCAAGATGAATGGTACTATCCTTGATGCAGTCTTGTATTCCATGATGCAACCGAATACAACGTTCGGTATCATGTCCATTGAAATGATGGTATTGCTAGTAGGTGCTCCCATCATACCAATTAGGGTAAGGTTCTTTAACAAGCTTAGGGGGCGACAAAGTTACGATCTTATCCTTCAACAACTTTTGCAAGATGGAAGTATAAGATTTAGACAACTTTGTAAACTTCTGGTTGCATTTGAGGTCATTGGCATCAACAATGGCTACTACATTTGCAAAGACTTTTCCTTTCCTAAAGATTGATACGATGGAATTTCCCTCAGAATGGGAACATGAAGAGGGTCCCCCGAACTAAGCAATTATTTGCTGGTACTCTCGTAAAGCTGCACACAAATGCGTGAAAGAAGGGTATTTCATCAAGGCGACCTTCTCTTGCCAAGGCCTTTGTAACTTCCATATGAATACCTTCTGTACGTTAGAATTGGGTAGCTGATATGAGATTTTTGAAAGAAGCGCTTGATAATGTGCTATAAAATTGGTAATCTTTTTATTGTCTCCTTGCTTACAGAGGACAAGATCCGAAAAGGTCATCTTCGACCCGATGTTGGCTTGGAATTGTCTAAGGAATTGATTTACAAGTTGATCAAATGAGAAAATAGAACTGTCTGGCAAGGAACAATACCACTCGAGTGTTGTTTCCTTGAGGGATTGAGGAAATAGTTTATCCATCAAGGTGTCATGATGGAAGAAGTCGGTGCAGAGAGCATTAAAGGTAGACAAGTGCGTCTGTGGATTCTCCTTACCACCAAACTTTTCAAATTCAGGTATCTCCATTCCTTGAGGGAAGGGAGTGTTCAAGATGGCAACCGACAATGGGCTATGTCAGAAGAAAGGTTAGAAGATAGGCTGGGCAGAGGCCTGGGAAAGGCTCACTAACTGACTCTGCATCTTACCCATATTCTGAAGTAGAGTGTTCAGAATAGGGTCGTTAGAAGATGAAGGGCCAGAGGAACCTGCTCCAGAGCCACTGCCAATTCCACCTCCAAAACCAACACCTGTGTGACTTCTGCCAGAGTCACTACTAGGGCCACCACTGCCAGTAGGGCCTCCGCTAGAACCACTGCCATGACCTCCACCGAAACCGCATCCGCTACTGAATCCACCGCCACTACCAAATCCTCCACTACCCATTCTGCCAAGACCTCCACCACCGGAGGTGACATAAGGGGTAAATCTAAAGCCCATCGAGACCTTATTCACCTTGATAGTTTCCATTTTTTTAGGGACATAAGGGATACTAATGGAAGGGACCGCATTGGCCATACAGACAGAGATGGGAGGCATTGATACCCCTAGTTGTCTCTCATGTTCTTCGAAGGTGACTCCCTATGCAAAGCTAGAGTTTCTCGAAGGGGCACACGCTTCGGTGATATTGAAGAGACTACTTAGAAGCCCCACACCTATTCAATCTTTACCCATCATGTGTTTTAGTTCACTAACAACTCAAGTGGCTCTATTCATCTTCAGATTTCTTTCCAAATGATTTTCAAGGTCACCCAACCCTTTTGCAAGGGAGGACACATATTCAGCAGGGATTTGAATGGCGAGAAAAAAGACGTAGAGAGACAAGAGACCTTCTTCCATCCATCAGGAGGTGTCATACACTTCTCCTCACGATATGCCCAGAAGTTGTGGACTGGGTTGTGATGTTCATAAACCTTCACAATGCTTGAGGTCAGAACAACCACAAAATATCCAGGGGAATTTTTTAACACCAATGGATGAATAGATGTTGGTTCACATCAGGTTCACTAAAAATGTAAGAGAGGGGGACCACCGCATGCAAGACCCCAGGTCACGAAGGGTCAAGACGTGAGAGACTGCCCTAACTTACCTCAACTTAGTGCAATGTTTAGGGTATACGACACCAGAGTAATGAGGGCCTTAGGGCCTCTCAGTTATTCTACAGGCCCAAAAGGCCGGAAAAGACTAGGCGAGCTGGTTTCTAGGTCTAACACTACGTCTTAGAAAGCTCTTTATCTAAGGAAAAAAGTGTGATATTTGGATGACAGTGCGGCACACTAGCATCTCAAAAGTGTGTTGTCATTTTTACGACCAGACAATGACAAAGACGTGGTTAACTCAAAAACACTAGCTAATGGCCCAACTGACTAACTAAAGGGCCAAAATGACACAACTAAGTAAAATAAGTAATCTCTAATATTGTAAAGTAGATATGCAAGAGTGATGAAAATAAGGAGAACCTCACCAAGGAACTCGTTCACCAACTGATTCTTTGAGAAGCACACACACCTACACACAACAAGAGGGAAAATGTTGGGTGGTTGTATAGGGGTTTTCCTCAATCAGACCCCTATTTAGGTGTTTCCACTACCACAGAAAAACAAAGAAACAAGATAAAGAAGCAATAAAGTAAAGAAAGCACGAGCGCTAGAAAACAGTATTATGCTGCTCAACCAAATGATAGAGGAGAGGAGAGGGAAGCTTACCACCTCCACCAAGAGCACTCAAAGCTGCTTGGGGGAGAAATGAGAGGAACTCAAGCCTCTCCAGTAAATGGCGTGGTCTCAAATGTGCTCTACTGAGTTGACAGAGTGAAGCTTTTGCTGCAATGGAATGCTTGAATGTTGCTAGAAGTCTTGGATTGAATGCTTGAAGTGGTGAAGAGTGAGCTTAATGCTTGGGAGAAGATGTGTAGAGTTCTGAAGAGTTGTCAAGAAGTTGAAAGAGTTAATATGAAGGAATGAGGAAGAAAATGACCATATTTGGGTCAGTTGGCCGAAGGAGGCATTACAACTTCACTGCCAATGAGAAGAGTAACGCCTCTACTGGCTCAGCCATAGGAATCTTCTAGGGATGTAAGCGCGTTGTGCATGTGTCCCTGATAGAAACACCTCCATTGACACAAAAAATAGGCACCATGTGAACCACTAATAGTGGGCTTAAGTGAAATTAAGCCTCCGACTTTAGTTTTCTAAGGTGGATGAAGGAAAAAATGGAAATTTCACCTAGGGTTCGCTCTTATACACGTAGAAACCACCTTGCGCATGAACACAAGCATCAGAGGAAGGCTCTATTCATTGAGCAAACCACCTTGCAGAAGAAGGAAAAGGAGCCAGCATCTCCCACTTCAACATCTTTTGTTGTGTCCTCCTTTTCTGTTCTTCTTGCTTTAGTTCCCTCAACCTCTGTTTTTCTCCCGGCTCCCCCTGCGAGCATGAATGATCCTCACCCGAAGAGGGTGAAGGTATTCATTTCTCTTTCGATTGAGCCTCCCCTTCTGATGTCCCTTCCAGAAATCCTACCCTTTTCAAAACCTGTGGACACGTTGAATACCTTGGTGGTGTATTCTGTGGTATTCTCCTCTTCCTCTGTGCCCTCTGCTTCATCTATGGGGATCTCCCATCCTTTGATGAAGCAAAATATGGAGGAAGACCCTGCTAGAAATGAGGGTCGAAAGAAGGGTTTTCCTTCTTTAGAGGGTGGCTCTATATTGGCTTGTGTCATCTTAGTGATGGAGGAAGCCCCGACATCCCTGAAGTTCGTCACTACTCCAAAATTGTTCGGTGAGGCTAGCAATGGATCTCGTGCACCACCTCCATTACCTACTGAGTTGACACATGGCACTTTTGTAAAGTGTGTGTTCAACTTTGTAGACGATGTCCCAACCTTATCAAAAAATTTCACAAGATCCCTGACATTCACCTCATAAGAATTGAGTGGAGAAGATCTTGAGGGGCCTTCTTCCTTGGATCTTATTGCAAGAGGGTCAGAGGGCACCCCCTTGATATTTCACCCTTGCAGGCTTGTTCGCCCTCCCCTTATAGTGATCTAGATTGGGAGAATGATGACTTCTTGGTTGATGAAGACTAGGGGTGCCTCATATTTACCTATAGATTAGATTGTGTGTGTGTGTTTTGTTCCCACATGCTTGTTTTATTTTTTCTTGGATGACCCTTGTCACCGTTGTAGTTGCTTTGATACAAGAGTGTTTTTATGTTGTAAAACTTTCTCTATTTGTCACATCATTCTTCTCTTTGTTGTGCTTTGTTTTTTGACAATTGGGGATGATGCAAAGTGTTGGGGGCATTTAGGCCTCCCTTCCATGTTGAACCAATTTTTTATTTTCACTTTGTATTCATGTTCCTTCTTCACATGGTCTGATATAGTAGGGGGTTGATGATAGTTCATTTATATATTATATCTATTTATCTATATTTATGCATTTCTCTGACCCTAAAATATTAGATCCCCTTGTCTCTCATTCATTATGTTATTGTATTTCCTTTCTTTGCATCTTTATATCTCTTCCTTCCTTGCTTTGTGATGTTGTGGTGCTTACATGTTGTCCCTCGTGTGTGCGGAAACATTACCACAGTTACATCTCATCATATTTTGTGGGCCACAACATCACTTTTATTCTTGTTTTTCTCTCCTTAGGATGTCACATGCCTTTGTGATTCGACACGTACCATCCTAAGGGGAGCTCCCATACCACCTCAATTTTCAAAAGGTGCATTTGGTGGCCAACGAATCGCTTCTTGAAAATCTCTATTTTTCAAAAATCGTATTCCTCAACAAGGACCCCTAGCGGAATACTTTTCCTTCATCATGGGTTCATAAAGAAATAATTTGAAAAACTTTCCTCTGAGGAGGGAGAACCTTGTCATATGGGTGAAGTTTTGAATTTCCCTTGCGAGGGGGATTTCTTCCTTTTGAATTCCTTGATGTTGAAATGATTTGCGAAAAAATACTGTTACACTTTAAAACATAGTGTTCCTTGAGTGGACCCCTTTTCTTTTGAAGGGTTCCCGAGGGATCCCTTTGAAATCTCTTCCTTAAATGTTTGACTATCTACGTGACTGTCTACTTGTTTTTTTGTGTGGTTTTTTTTTTATATCTAACATTTTTTGTCTATGGATTAACATGTTACTTTACAGGTGCACCTGTGAAGTTGCTTTCCAATCCGACTCTATGGAGTCCTTCACATCCAACTTCCTTCAGGATCGAGCACCTGGGGGGAACCTTCTATGCAAGTCCAAGGACCTATGAAGCGCTTTCATCCTATAGGATCTATTCACTATTGGTTTGCGGGCCTCCTGTGCACTTTGTTCGAACTCTCTTCAAGACCAAGTACCTGTGGAGCCATTTGCTTGCCCTGCACTTTTGAGCATTCCAGATTGTAGTCTGCTTCCTCGACAGTTCAGGTATACTTTCTTGAAACTCTTTGAACCTACTTTACCAAACACTCATTGGCACTCATGTTCACTAAAGTGGGGGGAAAAATGTATAGGTGTGAATTTGCACCCCCCCTTGCAAGTTCCCCTTTTACACCCTTCACCTTAGAAAAATCAAACTCGATAACGTGATTCCACATCCTCTGTATGTACTCCATCCACTTGGTGCCTGTCTGTAGTGTCGGTGGGGGAGTTTCTATCGGGGATGCGTGCACGACGCGTAGACGTTTGCATAATGGACTGTCGTCCTGACAGGATTCCTACCTCTGGAATCTACAGAGGCATTACGTTCACCATTGGGGCCGAAGTGTAATGTATCTGTGCCCTTCAACCGACCTTTGAATGGATCTTTCCCTCCCAAATTCACCTAAAATGACTATATCTCATTCTCATTCACTCTCTCTTCACAATTTGGACAATATTCATGCTTCTACATCACTCTTGAAAATTTTCTTACAACTTCTTAGCTACTTGTTGCACTATCAACACTTTCATTCCAAAATCACAACATTTTTAACATCTACCATAAAAGCTACAACTTGGTGTCTTGCGAGACTTCCTTTGGTGTAGTTGCGGCCACGTCGACTTTGCCACGGTTGTAGACTTGCATTCATTTCTCATTGTCCTTGAGTGCCTCTGGTTGAGGCTGGTATTATTTGCTTACCAATGCATTGTTGTTGGATTTGAGTAGCATAGTGCTTCTTGTAGTATTTGGTATCCTTTCCTTTCTAGCATACTTTCTTTATCACATTTCTTTTTCTATATCTATTTGGTTATTCGTGGAGGTGGAAACACCAATACGTGGGTTTGATTGCGGCAAGCCCCAAAACAACCCCAAAATTTTCCCCCATTCTATTATGTGTAGGTACTTGTTTGTGTGGAGCTTCCAGGAGAATTGGACCTTTCATGAGTTGAACTCTTACCCTTCTCATTCTTGTTATTTCTTATAACATCTCTCTTAGTATTTCAGTTATTTTGTTATTTCTAGTTTTCATCATCACTTCAAACTTTAGTAGCTAAGTTGTTAGTAGGTTTTCAGTACCTTCGATTTTCCTATTTCACTATTTTTCCATACAGACGCCAGTGCGTCGCATTGTCATCCTTGTTGTGCGCTATTGTCTTCTGGAAGGGAGCTGATAGAGTCACAGTCTGGGTTCCCGAAACTTTCTCGCTTAGCCAAAACATAACTTTGGGGTCAATAGATTGAAAGAAGCATTTAAAGTGCTCTTCATTCTCTACCCTTAGCATTAAACACTATCCTAAACACTTTTCCAACTTGAGGTAGATTAGGGCAGCTTTCAACTCTTGGCTCTCCATGACTTGGAGCCGCTAAGTGGTCGGTCCCCCTCCTCTACAGGAACATTAACTATAATTAATGGATCTTAATTTGATATGCCATCTGATGTGAATTATATACAAGATTTAGAATCATTTACTATATGATCTCAATGTAAGATGTGATTTGATGTGAATTAAGATGTTTCAATCTATAAGTAAAATGTAGTAAATAGAGAACTAGAGGATATAGATGCAACTCATATGAGTGTTCGTTAAAATGGAGGTAGGATCATACTGCATGTCGTTTTACTACACTCTCATCCCTTTATTATGTCATGCTATGTAGAAACAATAGAAGCTTATCCATGAAGCTCCCTAGGATAAAACTTTATTATAGCATTGGGTGAAGCCATAATAGTGGTTTACAATTCAAGTGAGGAAGGAAAACTCACAAAAATGACCCCAAAGCAAAAAGTGATTTTTGGGGTTAAATGGGGACCATAGGCATTAGGGATTGCTGGGGCAACATTTAGGGCAATTTATAGCCAAAAAAAAAATTGCATAGCAAGGGGTTAAATTGAACCCCATTAAAGAGGTTAAGCTCGAACCCCTAGAGTTCACTCAACCTCTTGCCCCTCTGTCCCCCTCCTAGACACAAAAAAAAGTCTATTTTTTTACGCTTTAGAGCTTGGGTTGAGGATGAAAATGGAGAAGTCTTCAGAAACCCTTCTGGAATCAGATAGTCCTCAGAACAAGCTATCCAATGAATATAATTTTTGTATGTTTTGATTTTATTATGTATTTGTTTTTTTTGTTTTATTAAACATATGTTCTTCACCGAAAATGAAGGTCTCTGTTATGTACATGTGGAAAAATAGTAGATTATAAAAAAAAATTAAAAATATGAGTGCACTGAATATTGAAGTCCTTGATCCAACCAAAAAAGATTTTGATATATACAAAAAAGTTAAGTTGCTCACGGTCGGCTAATATGAATTGTAATTGGTTTGACTTTGAAACTTGATTAAAGAAAAAATATTGAATTTAAAAACCATCTAACCAAGTGGAAGCACTAGATATCGAGTTACAAATCTAAATTGAGAATTAGAATTTTATCCTTCATGGAAAAAAGTTATCGTTATCTGATTGTGTATCCACTTTTTAAAAATGCTATTTTTGAAAAAAAGCAGTTTTACGTGGGAGATAGAAAAGAAGTGCAATCTTATTCCAAAAATTTTTGAAAAAATATTTTTAGAATCTCTGAGACAAAATGTGGCTTTGAGACTCTAGTTTGCATCATCTTCACATTCCTACGAGTTTAGCTACTATAGGTGCGAATGTGAATATTTAATTAAAATAATAATTTAGGTCATCAGTTTGGCCAAAAATTGTAAACCACTATTGTGGGATCACCCTAGTTCATGATTACAAAATGCCTATGTATAAGCCCCCAAAATAAATTGATTATGAGACCTCCCCAATAAATTATGATGATGAAACTTTATTCTTAGTGTGATTATAGTTGCCACTTGTGTAATTCCCACCTATCCCTTGCCTCAAGATATCTATTTTTAGCATTTTATTTTGTCTATGTATTGTGATGCATAGGTTGTAATTATGTATATGTTTTAAGTGCTTATCAATGTTTTAGTTTCACCACTTTTATTATTAAATATTGTTGTGAGATATTGTATGCATTGTTTGTGTGATAGCTTTATGTGTGAATGTTGTGAATGGCATTCAAATTATGTCGTATTCCTTGAATTTTTTTTGTTATGCTTTCTATGTTTGGATTACCATGGTGTTTATCTCATGACTATCTTTATAGGAATTTGGTTTATATGTGGTTATTCTAATTATCCCGACATCTTGTACTTTACCTCTACAAATATGTACATGTTTACATGGAGGGATAATATTGCCACTATGTTGGAATATTAGATAATCGTGATTATCATGTTTCCATGATTATATGATGTATGCAGTATTGTGCCATGTTGGGTGATCATGCATTGCTTCAACTATGTTTTATGGAGTTAGTACGCTTGACCTGTGCTTTGAGTATGTAGGTACATGGTATTTCTCCACTTGAATATGTAGGTCTATCTTATTCCCCAATGATGGTCAAATCGAATATTTCACTTTATGTTAATGTATTTGGTATCCTCTGTCACACCTAATTTGTGGGTGAGATGAGTTTTTAATTTCACATTGTGAGTTTGGATATGAATTGGTGGTGGTGCAGGGGTGCCAAGCTCAATTTGTGTAAATAAGGTCTAATGTTTAGTTTTGGTGTGTTGAGTATTGTTTTAGTCAAATAAGGTCACAATCAACCACTCTTAATGTATCTTGGGTCACTTGGTCAGTTGGAAGTTCATTTTTCAAATTTTGTAAAAGTTGCCAAAAATGCAAGATTGCAAAAATGCAAAAATTGCAAGATTGGGGAATACCAACGGTCAAGCATCTTAAAAGTTGTTTGGGTTAGTTTTTTAGGAGGGAAAAGGTTTAAATATGTTTGGAACTCATTGGAAGAAGCTTTTTGAAGTCTTGATTGAAGAAAAACAATAAAAAAAGTTGTCAAAATTTTGTGTTTTTCCATAAATTTGCTTCTCTCTTGATCTGTACGGCCTCGTACAGTTTACATTCAGAGTAAATTGCATTTGAATTTATAGATATATGTTTTGACATAATTTTAGAGTTGGTTTGATTTATTTTTATCAAGTTTGAAGACATTGCTGGTCAAATTACTGTAGGCGGCCAAAAAAATAGGGTTTAAGGGTTTGATAGGCTTAAAAATGGAATAATGGTCCATTCCACCAATTGTATCTCCTGTAGCTTCATGGAATGGGTCCAATATGATAGAGTTATATTTTAAAGAGTTTTTTGAGAGTAGGGGAGGTCTTTTGAGGGTTTTGGTATGATTCCCTAGTTGTCAAATTTATGTGTTTTGAGTGAAAATTGGTGATTAGGGGTAGGTAAATGTGGAAAACTCTTGGGGAAACATATTTTGGTGATTGATTAAGAATTTTTAGGCCATTTGAAGTCTGTTTGATGCATTTTCAAGGTGAGATTAAGTGTGGAGATAGGATTTTCAATAAACCCTCTTTCAAATTAGCCTAAATGAGGGTTTGGTGGTTAGATAGATTGGAGGGAATTTATTTTGATAAAGTTTGTTGATTTTGGCCTTTTGTAGCCTGGTAAGGGACTGTCTATAGAGTTTTAAGGTTGGGAAGGTATTTAGAGTGCGGTTGCTTTAGAAAAGTGACCTAATTCAATTCTAGGACAGCGTAGCAGCATGATTTTGGAGGAGTTGGTCCAAAGTGACCTAGTGAGTTTTTGAGATATGTTTTTGTAGGCCTTAAATGGTATCTGGAATGACTAATAAGAAGTGGGTTTGAGATTGGATCTAATATTTATGGTCAAGAAACTAAGTAGGAAGACCTACAAGGGAATAGGAAGAGTTGTTTGAGAAAACACCCTAGTTAGGGTCTTGTGAATTCAAGAGTTGGTTGAGACAATCAAAATTGTGTTGATTTGTCAAAAGCCTCCCTGCTCTACATTAGTTGGTATCAAAGCATAGGTATCAGATTCTTTGAGGGTGAAGGGTAGAAGTTGAAGATTCAAGATGCTTCCTAAGGGTAACAATATGGCTAGGAAGATGCAAGAGATGGAAGAGAACTGTAAGGAAAATCAGATGCGGAAACAATACTCCTAACGTCAATACCTCAGGAAAGAATGCAGATATACTTTTAAAATTTTCAATTACAGTTCAACTAAGATGCACTATGAAATAGATAACAGAAACAAAGTATTTTACAATCACACATGAACACCAGATATACGTGGGAAAACCTTTAAGGGAGAAAAACCCACCACACCAAGAGAAATCACTTTGTATTACAATAACAGAGATTACATACAAATGCCAGACTTAACTTTCTGGTGTCGTTATACAACAACATTCACCATGAACATTCTTGTATAGGAACCTTCGAGTTACAGTCTTTACATAATAGAATTCATTTACTAATACAATCACACAACCATCCGTCGATCCAACCCCCAACTGATTACAATCTGCAATCACAGAGTATAACCATGGCGTTCCCTGTCTATCAAACTTCCTCATAGAACCATCACAACTGATTGTCTTCCAACTGTTCAAATTCGGCTTCTCCTATTGGTCCACGAGACTCCACATAGGATGGTCAAATGGTCAACAAAATTCACACTGTGTTGGCATCTCAGTGAGACACTAACAGTGTCTCGCCGATGCCACATAACCTTCATATTGATGTCACCAAGAGTTACTGTAGTCGCCAAGATGTTTCACCAAGCTTACAACATGTATCAGCTTCAGCTTTCCTTTCGGCGAGAGTATCGCTCTCGCCAAAACCTCATGCCAAGTCACCAAAGGTTATACTGAAGTCATTTGTCATACCGAGCTCCAAAGAATAGTCGACAAGACTTAACACCTTCGCTGAGAGGTTTCTCTGAGATCTCTAAGCTATTCTGAAGACTCTTCATCATCAGTAAGACTCACCAAAGTCACTGGGACTTCTTACCGAAACCACCGTGTTACACCGATGACCAACATTTGAACCTTCATCGGTGAGACATTTGTTCATCGGTAAGACTTCCTACCGATAGACCACAAGATACGCCGAAGACTATAAAAATAAACATACTGTCGGTGAGACACTTATCAATCGCTAAGAGTTCTCAACGAACCCTTAGTGCTACCCCGATGATTCCAAGCGTGTCCCCGTCGGTGTGACCTCCACTATTCGCTAAAACCTCACACCGGGATCTTTATGTTACCGCAAAGAAATCAGTAGTATTCCTGTCGGCGAGACATTAACACTTCGCTGAGACTTCTTAGCGAGAACCCTTAGTTATCCTGAAGACTTCAATACATACGCTGTCGGTGAGACATTAACACTTCACTGGGACTTCTCACTGAGCCACTATAAGCTACCTCGAAGCCCGTGGTCACCATGAGTCTCCCCGATTCACGATTGAATGGCCTGTCGGCTAGAGGTCATACCGAACACTCCTTGTCATAGCGATAGCTCCAAAGTGTAACCTTTCAGCAAGACTTCTGCAAGGTCACAGCGACCTGTACAAACCATGATGTTTCAAACTGCTAGTCGGCCATACATAAGAGATGTCACACCGACTTGACTCCAATGGAGGTTTCAGCCTGTATTGTTTGAGGCACATATTTCCAACAAAGACTAAGAGAGAGATTAGGAAGTTGAAGGAACTGCAAAATAGGTTGGTAGCAAGGTTGGAAAGTGTTCAAATAGGTCAGAAAAGAGGTGTGGTTGTAAGTGATGGAAGTGACTCTGAAGAGGAACAGGAAGAAGAGTATGAAGATGTGGATGAAGAATTGGATCCTGAAGAGCAAAAGATGGAAAGGCTACTAAATGCAGTTAAAGGAGATAAAAATAAGGTAAAATAATAATTTCCTATGTATGGAGGTAACCTTAATGATGAAGAATTGTTAGATTGGATTGCAACATTAGACAACTAATTTGAATGTGAGGATGTACCTGATGAACATAAGGTGAAGATAGCAAAAACCAAATTGAAGGGGCATGCACTAGTATGGTGGGATTATGAACAAGCTGAAAGGAGAAGGAAAGGTAAGGAAAAAATTGTTTCTTGGGATAGAATGGTGGCCAAACTGAAAGGTAATTTTTTACCAAGTGATTATACAATTCAAATGTCTAAGAAGCTTCAAGATTTGAAACAAAGGGAAATGGATGTCAAAACTTATACTAATGAGTTTTATAAGTTGAGCATAAGATTAGGTCACATGGATGATGATGTAGAAAAGGTGGCTAAATATCTCAATGGGCTAAGGTTCAACATTCAAGATGAGTTGAGTTTTCACAATCCAAGGACGATTGAAGAGTGCTACCAAATGGAAATAAGGGTTGAAGAGAAACTCAAAAGAAGAAAAGACAAACAAATAAGAGGGAGAGGCAGCAATTCAAGAGAAAGAGGTACTTTTTCCACTCCAAGGCAGTTACAAGAAAGTCAAGAAAACTCAAGCAAGGTGCAAGAACAAGCTACTGATCACATAGGTGGATTTAGAGGTGGAAGATTAGGCTTTAGGGGAAGATTTGGTGGACAAGGCAGAGGTTTCAATACATTCATAGGAAGATGTTGTCAATGTAAAAAATTTGGACATCAAGCATGGCAGTGTAATGAAGGACAAGCATCGAGTTCTCATGGAGGTGAAAGAAGGAGTCAATTGGTGCATGAGGATGATTGTGAAAGTGTGAATTCTCCTAATCAACTTGCTGCTCTAGAAGTTAGGGAAAATTTTATGGTGAGAAGAACACTCCTCAAAGCATCCAAGGAGAAGGAGATGACTCAAAGAAGACAATTATTCAGGACCACTTGCAAATGCAAAGGCAAGGTATGTAAGGTAGTGATAGATTCTGGTTCTACTGATAACATGGTGTCAACTGAGATGGTAGATAAATTGAAGTTAGAAAGAATACCTCATGAAACACCATATAAAGCATCTTGGGTGAATGATAATCAGTCAATTTTGGTGAATGAACAAGCATTAGTTGAGTTTAGTATTGGTGGCTATAAGGATAGGGTTCTTTGTGATATTTTTCCAATGGATTGTTGCCATTTACTACTTGGAAGGCCATGGCAGTTTGATAGGCATTCACTTTATGATGGTAGACACAATACTTACACCATTGAAAAGGATGGAAATAATTTCACACTAACACCATTGTAGGAGGATGATAAAATAGAGAGTAAGGTAGCAAAAGTCATCATGTTTGGCAAGAAAGAGTTTGTGAACATAGAGGAAGAAATACATGAAAAGGTGACAGCCACTTCAAGGCTTGAGGATTTTAAGAGTGATGCAATGTTGAAGAAAAGAGTTGATAAGTTGATGTCAAAGTCTGAAATAGAGAAGGTCAAGGATGAATTCCTTGTGAAGACTCAAAATGAGTTCGAAAAACAAGATGCAATTGTGATAGGGATAGTGATTTTTCCATTGACAACAAAAGAGGTGAAGGGGCAGTCTAATACTGTCAAAATAGAGGTTAGTAAGTCTAATAGGATAGAGTTCCTAAGAGCAAAGGGTCTAAAGGTAAAGATGAAGATAGGAGGTGAGGTGAGTCAAGGTACAAAGCAAGGAAAAATAGGTGTTTTTGAGCATGTAATGAGAGGGAAAGAGTGGGAAGTCAGAGATAGAGTTGGAAAAGGTTTTTTTGTAGGTACAAAGACAAGTTCTACCATAGGTTAAAATGGTAGAAAGGTCAGAGAACATACATCAAGATAGTTTGCAAAGGTGGAGCAATATCAAGTTGGAAACAAGGTCAATGGTGCAAATATTGATGCACACCTTCAGTATTTAACTTTGTGGAAAGTATCACCACATGAAGGAGCATTTGAAATTCAAGGGGATGTTGGGAAGAAGAATTCTTTAGAACAATGCATTTCCAAGGGACTTGGAATCTTTTTCAAGTCAGGTGTATGGTGCAGGGGCACCAAGCTCAATTTGTGTAAATAAGGTATAATGTTTAGTTTTGGTGTGTTGAGTCTTCTTTGAGTAAACTAAGGTCATAATATACCACTCTTAATGTATCTTGGGTCATTTGGTCGGTTGGAAGTTCATTTTTCAAATTTTGTAAAAGTTGTCAACAATGCAAGATTGCAAAAATGCAAAAATTACAAGATTGGGGAATACCAATGGTAAAGCATCTTAAAAGTTGGTTGGGTTAGTTGTTTTAGGAGGGAAAAGGTTTAAATATGTTTGGAACTCATTGGAAGAAGGTTTTTGAAGTCTTGATTGAAGAAAAATAATAAAAAAGCTCTCAAAATTCTGTGTTTTTCCAAAAAATTGTTGCTCTCTTGATCTGTACGGCCCCGTACAGTTTACATTCAGACTAAATTGCATTTGAATTGATAGATATATGTGTTAACATAATTTTAGAGTTGGTTTGATTGATTTTTATTAGGTTTGAAGAATTTGATGTTCAAATTACTATAGGCGGCCAAAAAAATAGGGTTTAAGGGTTTGATAGGCTTAAAAATGGAATAATGGCCCATTCCACCAATTGTATCTCCTGTAGCTTGGTGGAATGGGTCCAATATGATAGAGTTATATGTTAAAGAGGTTTTTGAGAGCATTGGAGGGCTTTTGAGGGTTTGGGTATGATGCCCTAGTTGTTAAATTTGTGTGTTTTGAGTGAAAATTGGTGATTAGGGGTAGGTAAATGTGGAAAACTCTTGGGGCAGCATATTTTGGTGATTGATTAAGCATGTGTGGGCCATTTTAAGTGTGTTTTATGCATTGGAAAGGTGAGATTAAGCATGGAGATAGGATTTTCAATAAACCCTCTTTCAAATTAGCCTAAATGAGGGTTTGGTGGTTAGATATCTTGGAGGAAATTTCTTTTGATAAAGTTTGTTGATTTTGGCCTTTTGTAGCTTGGTAAGGGACTATCTATAGATTTTTAAGGTTGGGAAGGTATTTAGAGTGCACTTTCTTTGGAAAAGTGACCTAATTGAGGTTTAGGACAATGTAGCAGCATGATTTTGGAGGAGTTGGTCCAAAGTGACCTATTGAGTTTTTGAGATATGTTTTTATAGGCCTTAAATGGTATCTGGAATGACTACTAAGAAGTGGGTTTGAGATTGGATTTGAGAGTTATGGTCAAGAAACTGAGTTGGTAGACCTACAAGGGAATAGGAAGCGTTGTTTGAGAAAACGCCCTAGTTAAGGTCTTGTGAATTCAAGAGTTGGTTGAGATAATCAAAATTGTATTGATTTGTCAAAAGCCTCCCTGCTTTCCATCAAGTGGCAATTTAGGTATATGCATGTTTTGAAAAAACTCATAAATGTTTGATTGCAAATGTGGTTATTTACTCCCTCATTTGTATTCAATTAGAGTTGAAGGTTAAATCTTTGTTTGTTCACAATATTTAATGCATTTTGGTTTTTTGTTTATGTGTTGATGTATCAGACTTGTAAGATGTGTGATACCAAAGTGTTAGGGGTATCAAACTTAGGATTCCAATATCATGTGTTGTGTATTGAAATTTAGGTAATTTTGATAGTATATTTTTAGGCTATCAAACTTTGGAGAAGTATAATACTAGTTCATTGTGTATTATACTTTTAGAGTTCAGTCTAGTACCAAGCCATTGGTATCAAATTGTAGTGAAGTTTGATACAAAAATGTCAAACTTTTATGAAGTCAGATACCAAGGTATTGATCTTGGGAGAATTTTGATATTGTAATGGACTTTGGGGAAGTCCAATATGATATAGGATTTTTGCACATCTCAATATTTTATTGGGGTTCAAGGCTTTTGGGTAACCCTCAATAAAAAAAGGATAGAGTTTCTTAATGGGTTTTTGGTTTACCATACCCCAGAGGGATTTGGAGGGTGGTTGAGAAGAGATGATTGGAGGATGTTCTAATGGTTGGGGGACTCATGAATCTCCTCATGCCTCATTTTATATGCCAACCATTGTGTTTTATATCATGGTGTTTTTTTTGGAGAATGTCAAGATCAAAGAGCTCGAATTGATAAACCTTCCACAATCGAAAATATGAGCACAATAGTATGTCTATCAATATAAAATAAAGAGTGTATTTAATACAATGAAAAACCCTACATATATAGGCAAGGTGTATGAGGTAGGAAAGTAGGACATAACAATTGACTAACCCTCGAAAGATGGGGTACTTGTGAGCTCACTTGACAAGTGTGTGAGCAAGTGCCAAGTATGCATGCAATAGGTGTCTCAAGTGATCGGAGCACATGTCTTAATGATATGAATTGAGAAACATCCTAAAAAACCTAAGTATACTTAAGCTAGGTGTGAATAGGTGAATCCTAGAAAGGTGATTAGCTAACTAGATGAATAATGACTCTATTTACACTAACATTTTTATCTTTTGCTTATGTCATTGTGTATTGTAGATTGGTGTGTGTGTCTAGAGTCATCACTTGTGATGACACCTTGAGCATGTGTTAGTGTTGTATATCATGGCTTGCTTAATTCCACTTTTGTATCATGATTTTTTGTGTTGATCTATTGTTTTATCCTTTGATGTCTTAAGTGTTTGGATGAGGCATTACATTTGGTATCCAAGCATGCTATAATGACACTTAGTAAATTGAGTGAATTTGCATAAATACCCCCCAAAATAACTCAATTATGAGACTTCCCCAAAAAATATGATGATGAAACTTTATACTTAGTATGATTATAGTTTCCACTTGCCAAAGTAATGAAGTGGTCTCGATATCAATGTATTACAATGATCAAAAGAAGCCAGAGTTTAAACTATAAATTTTAATATAGAATGGGATAATTTAGATTACATCAATGAAAAGTACAAGGAAATTTATGTAGTTTCAAAAAAAATGTACCAAAAAATAATAACATATAAGCTCAAATGGAGCCTTGAAAGATCTCAAAATGAGAACTACTCAGCCACATCACTTGTGAGAATTTGTAATTTGTAAAAAACTAGACATAGAAATTGTGAACTATCAAACACCATTGTGAAGTTCACAAAAAAATAGCCCATATAATTTTTTTTTGCTTAAATAAGGGATAAAATGAGCAAGAATAGAACCTTCAAAGTTCAACACGAAAAAATAAAATAGCATTGGAGAGGAGTTAGGTTGGGAGGGAGGAATAAGATGATATCATGCTGACATTAATAGAGAAATATTATAAGATGCTTTGAGAATATTCTTGTGTTACAATATGCCAAAATTACCTTATGTTTGTTTGGAAACTGCTTGTGTTCGAAATTTCCCTTTGAATTGTTGAAACCACTACCATGTCATAGAATTACATTACAAAAAATAAGTGGTTTCTAGTGATTGGGGGGTTGGAGGAGAGGTGATGCCACCTTGATGGTAGTAACTAGGTGGTGGCGATGTGGTCGCTATAGAAATCAGTTGGTGGTTAATCTCTAAGTGGTTAATCTTTAATATTAAATATAAGTAAATTTTATATGAGAATGGGGGTTTTCAATCCTTATGGATACAATGACAAGGTCTATTTTGTTTGAAAATGCTCTAGAAATAACTTGTGTGCTAAATTTAATGGTCAAACCCTTATGAGAAACCATTTTCTTTTATCTCCAATTTTAATGAAATAAAAAACATTGACTTTCCCAAGCCTTTTGAACATTGTGGTGAGCTCAAATTTGATCCATCAAGCTCCAAAGTGAAAGAGAAACCCCCTCACAGTTTGATATAATTGCTCTCCTCTAAGCTTTGATTGAAACCTCTATTTCTCAAAGGATATAAAAAACCAAAGACACTAACAAGGCTCTAATACCATTTAAGATTTAATAAAATTTTAAAAACAAGCATAGATCTAGGTGATTATAGAAGATTACAAAAGCTAGATGTAAACATACAAATAATGTAGAATACAAATATTAGCTAAATTCTAATATTAAGAATATGAAAAAAATATCACAGTGATTGTTTAATGGAAGGAAAGAGCTACAATATATAGCCTCAAGATTATAAATTTAATGAGGATGAGAAAGAGGCAAACAAATAAAAAAACAAGGGTTGCTTTAACTATGTTTCCAAATTTAAGATGATAAGGAAAAAACGAACTCCCATAAAAGAAGGAAAAGACATGTACTCATTTATCCTATCCTACCTAAGTAATAAATTACCTAACTAAACTTAAATAATAAGGTGCAATTAAATAATTAAACCTACAAAAGGATTGATTGATTTCAACTTCTAATGAGGTCTTTGAAGTTTGTTGCTCACCAAGTTTATCCAAACCTTGTCACCAAATCAGAAATTTTATTCTACTTTGTTGATCATTATGACACTTGTACATAGCCTAAAACTCCTTGAGTTTTTTTTTGCACATATAGGTGTATTTGTTTGAGCTTATCAATGAATTTATCATCTTTTTCACTTTTGAATCTTTATTTTCCATCTCATCATTTGATTGTTCAAAAAAACATCAAACATACTATGAAGTAAATACCCAAAACAAGCCTTGAATTGAGGAAACGTTGTTGATGATTGTATTTCCCTATTATACGAATATTGTAGATAAGATAAATTATCATCTCATTCTTTAAAAAAAAAAGGATTATACTCTTGAAGTGTTTGTATCAATTTTTTCTTTACAATGTTTATTTTGTTAGGATTAGGTGTCATACACCTTATATTTCTTAATGTTTGTATTTAATAGTTATTTTGTAATATTAATGTGCCCAAATGGAAAAAGGCATCCCACTTGAGGTGACATTTTATGCCATGTGTAGTTTGTTGTCTAATATGTTGTAATAAGCATTTGATTTCATGTAAGATGTGTAAGAATGTCTTTGAAATCGTAAGATACATAAGAGATTGTGTGATGCCTATAAGAGCATATAAGATGGATTTAAAAAGTGGACTAGAAAGGTCATGGATGGAATTTGACTTTTAATTGTCTTTTGATGCACAAGAATTAAATGTCATAGAGCATCTTTCTAAAGGAGGAATGGATCCAAATGGATTTCCCTATTTTGGTGGGTGGCTATGACATGGGGAGTCCATTTCATGTTGAGAATGTTGAAAATCATGAGATATGTATTGGACTTTAAGCATGGGATTTTGGCACCACTTTTTCCCCATGGTATTTTCTCATGGTTTGGAAACCATTTGTGGTTTTTAGTTATGGCCTTAGTCTCTTTAATGGACACTTGGGATGGAAATGGAGAGGCACTTACAATTTTAAGGGGCTTATGTTGTTAGAATTTCTTTAAATATGGTGATCGAGATAGATGAGTGGATGCTCTATGAATGTATTACAACCATGGTGCTTGTGATAATGTGGTACTTCTTTGTTGCTAGCTTTTTTAATTATTTATAAAAGGGTTCTCCAAGGAATATACTATGTTATGTGTCTTTTTTTTGTGTTTCATTTATTACTTTTTTGTATAAATCTTGTTAAATTGTCAAATCTAAGCCCATTTAGCATCTCTTATCTCAAGATTAAGTTGGAAGTTGTTTAGTTATATTTGATTTCCTTTTTTTTGGTATCAGATCTTGGCCAACTTGTGAGATCCTTTGTTATGAATGAGTTTTTTGGGTGACATTAATTTTAGGTGAAAGATAGTGAGCAAATTAAAGATCGATATGAATAGATTTAACATCACAAATTTTGAGCTATGGAAACTCGAAATGAAACATGTACTAAAAACAAAGATCTATGGGTTGTTATTTTTGAAAATAAACTAATGCATATGAAGGATGAGGACTCTAGGTTTTATTATATTAGAAATATAGAAGCTTGGTGATGACCAACTATTTAAAGACAAAGAAATCGGCTCTAAGTTGTTGACAGGTAGCTGTTCTAAATTACCAATCAAACGAATTCATAGCAGAAGGATTTCCCAAACAATCTGGGCCGAACATTAACAGGGACGACTGAACCATGCTCTAACACATTTCCCACTTTAAAGAACAGGCATCTCAACTACAGAGGACGCATTAATTATTTAAGATACTGTGCATGAAAAGGGAACAAGCAACAATCAAGCAATAATCAGAGAGAGCAAGATTCCAAACGCTGCTCCAAACAAACCAGCCGCTTCTAGACAATGTGCCAGGTGCAAATTCGTTTCAAGGAACTGGGCTTTTAAGCTGCAAATAACTCATTCTTATTCAATGAAACATGCATCGATTACAAGGTGATAATAAAGAGAACCAATGACTAGCACTTTCCCGTTTCCAATCAACACAACAGATATAGGAAAGTGATCTCAAATCGGATCAACCAAAAGCAACACAGGTATAAATTTGTATTGAGAAACAAGTCAATGACCACATTGTAGTCGATGCTGAAAGGAATCGCTTCCTACTACCTAGTCGATGACTTCCAGGCTAAACCCTCACGACTGCAACACTGCCAAACTCTGATCGCCCTCCATGGCCAAAAGTCGTCCTCCTCTCTTGCACACATCTATCACTTTCTTGCCCAAAAGACAGTTATTCGCTATTATGCGCCTCTTCTAGCTACTTGATTGATCATAACTATTTTTGGCCAGATCGTGCTAGGGGAGAGGGGCCTATAGTGGAGCACCCTAATTTCGCCGTTTTCAAAATCCTACGTGGAAATTTCAAATCACTTCCAATTTTGTACAATAGTTTATTTGACAACTCACGTGCTTCTATATTTCATTTTAGGGCCACATCATCAATATGATGCCACATCAACATGTTTTTTGTTTAGGTATCCAAAAAAGGCCCAAAAAATAAAGTGAGACCGATAGTGGTGCACTAAGTCATGTTTTATTGGTGCACTGATGTGGCATCACATAATTTGTCAGTTTGTGTATTTATGGATAAAAAATGTTTTGCAATTGGATATTAAGGTGCTTCACTATGGGACTCACTGAGGACTACTTCTATCCCCACTATTGGACCCCGCTCCACTATGGGCCCCTCTCCCCTATCCTCCTCCTAGAAAAACAAAAATCAAAAGCCAGTTGTTTATCTCCAAAAGTCGTTCTCAAAAGATCCGACAGAAGCAACCATACTAGCGTCTTGTTTTCCAACCCCAACAGGACACCTGTCTGCATCCAAACAAAAGACAAGAAACTGAACACCACAAAAATAGAGCTAATAGTTCAAAAAAACCAAAATTTTGAAATCAAAAGTGTATGCAAAAAAAGATGCCCTTGCATCACTTGGTTATGTTTTATTTGGTAGATTCAGTGCTCCTAAATTGTATCTAAAGAGGCAACCATAGAGAGCCTCTAAAAGAAATTGAGAAACCTATATCAAACTAAGTCCTTGGGAAACAAGATTTTTCTTTAAAAGAAGTTTTATTCTTTGAGGATGAGTGATGAAGACTCTATAATAGAGCACCTCAATGCATTGAACATCATTGTGTGCCAATTACAATCTATAATCGTGAAAATGGATGATGAGAATTAGTGTATTACATTATTGTACATTCTTACTAAAAATTATGGGATAGCTTGATGATGATGATTAGTAATACCACCATAAATAATATTCTTGAGGAGGTGGTAGGTTTTTACTGCCAAATGAGTTGAGATGCAAAAAAAAATGATTTCATTAAAGATGCATTGGTTGATATGGATAGATAAAAGGAGAAGGGAAAGAAAAAGATAAAAGATAAAAATGTTCAAATTTAGAGTTAGATCTAAGTCTTCCTAGTAAATCTCATATTAAGTGTTAGAACTATGGTAAATCTAGCCACACAAGAAAGGATTATAATGAAAAGAATAAATATGACTCAAGAGGTTATCAAGATGGCATTATTGACTTTTTTTGTTGAATCCCTTTCTATGCATGTGTATTAGGATGCATGAATAATTGACATTGGAGCTTATTTACACATGGTTCCCCATGTGGAATTATTTTTTGAGTATAAGAGCATTGATGGTGGAAAATTTTAATTAGGTGATAATACGTTCATTAGCATTGTTGGACGTGCTAGATTCAAGATTAGATTTGGTGATGGGAGTGATGAGACATCATTGAATCTCTCCACTTTAATCAATATATATTTTATGTCGAACTAGGGAAATGTCCAAAGGTTATATGCAAGAGAAATAATTGGGAATCTTGTTTATGATTTTTTCCTAAATTTTTAAGATAAAACTTGTACACTCAAATCTAAGTTCAATGGAAAGAGATTTAAAACTATAATTTGAACTAACTAATGAAAAAAATGATTATGCTTTTAAAACAAAATATCTTTTAAAATAAATTATTTTAAATGCTAAAATGAACTATTCTATGAATGGAAGGATTTTGTGAAAGAAACATTCTAACCTATTTTAAATTGTTGGTTTCTTCTACCTCACTAAAACATGCAAAGTGAAAGTAAAACAATTCTTCACAATTGCACTATATAATGAATAACTAGTATTTTAACAATTAGTACACATGGAACATTAAATGAGCAATAGTGGGGAACAACCATGCATTAAACAATGAACATAAATATAACATAATTACACATTTAATAACAAATAAATAATGATAAAATATTATCAAATAAACGATGAACAATAAGAAGAATGAATAATAAAAAATAATGTATGTGCATGCATGCATCTAAAATAGCAATGAACTTATCTCTAATAGAACTAATCCTTTTAGTTTAGTAGCCAAATCCTTCCGAAGAATTATAATAATTCCTCACTCATATTAGTTTTTCATGAAATCTAGAAAAGGAAAAGTTGAACAATATTGAACTTAATTAAATGATAGAAAAATAAGAGTACATTTGGAACACAATTGAAACTACCAAAAACTATTAAGATCTACTTTATTTTATCAGGACTAAGAACTTACTTTAGAAAATTATATAATATTGCTTGTATTAGTGAAGATAAGAGAAAAATAAAGCATAAACAAGGATTCAAATGCAAAGAAACAAACCTTATACCTCAATTTACATGCTCCCTCAATTGAGTTATAAGAAGAGTTGCACATAATGTTTCACTTGATTTTCTCACTAGATATGTATTTGACTACAATGGAGTAATATGAATTTCTCAAAAAACCAACATAATAATAGCAAAAGGAAGTGATGTATTCTCAAAATAACAACATGAATTTGGCATAAAGATATTGTTTATTGACAATGGAGGAAATGACATCCTATTTATAAATTTTTGATGGAAGAAATGAAGGGCTAAGATTTGATGAGAGTGAATGCATGGATTGATTGTGTGGCTTTATGAAAAGTGTCACAAGGGAGAGGAAAGGGATTGATAAGTTTCAATGGTGTGTAAGAGTGGATGTGAGCATTATGACATGTGTAAGAGGTAGGGTGGTTAAGTTAGGACATTTGTAATTAGGGTGGCTACACATTTGTGAGAAGATCATGCTCACACATGTGTGAACAAGGTAGTGGACCTAAGCCACATAAGACAAATATGAGGTGGAAGCATGGGAGGATTTCAAGCTTACATGCTTGAATGTTCACACATGTGTGGGCAAGAGAGTGTGTTGAGGTGGCATGCTCACACATGTGGTGTAGTAGGAGCACCTAGGCTAACCTCCATTTTTCTTGTCATTTTTGGCTTGTATCTGACATTAGCCAATTCAGAGCGTTTGTGTGTTTATTTTGGACCTTAGAAGGTCTTGCTTGTGTGTGGACTAGGTGAGTTAGTGTTAGAACTAAGGTCACCTTTTGGTCATTGTTTGTTGTTTTGGTTAGCTTAGCCTTAGTAGCTTAAAGATTGGATTTGAGTTTCTTAATGTGGTCCAAACACATGTGAGATGTAGGAAGGATGCTTTAAGGCCATTTATGATGTTAGTTCTTCGAACTACTTGGCTTAGAGGTCCTATATTCTTGTTGGCCTAATAAATGTAAAGATGCCAAAAATTGTCATGACAACATTGGAAATTTATTGTAAATGTTGCATGCAACTCGGCAACCTTGGATTCCCTAAAAGCTAGGAGTGGGGGATCAACTAACAGGCCTAGAAACATGGAGAATGGATCTAAGATCACTAAGGGCTCGGATCCAGATTAAGCGAGAATTGTAACCAAAGTTTTGGAATAGAAAAGTGGCTCTGAAATTCTATTTTGTAAGAACACCGAGCATTACAGTGTGACAGTGATAGAATACAGATTGAATGTTTTGATTTGATGTTAGACTAGTGTTCATAGGATAGTACTAAGACTTTTTCTTTCGGTAAGCAAGTTGATTTGAGTTAATTTAGTGTCTTGAATAAGTAGGTTAAGGTCTAGAGGTTTTCCTGGTCTTGTTCTGACCAGCTTGTTCGTCTATGGCTCCCCCATGAAATCTAGTCACGGGATCTTCCTAAGGGTAGATGAATGTTTTAGGGGAGCCATTGGTCTGTATATATTTAGTGTTAGGAGTCATGAAGAGTCGAGCAGTTGTTTGTAATGTCAAAACCTAGGCGAGCTGAGAGTGCTCGGTTAGAGGTTTGACAGTGAGAATTGAAGAAAATAGGCAGGGGAGTGTAGTACAGTACGAGATAACCACAGTTCCAGGAGGAACACGAATAAGCCTTGATATGATAGAAGGATTGTGGAACTATTAATCCATTTGAGTGAGATTTGAGTAAGAAACTAGTAGGGTCCTACAAACTTGGCCTATTAGCCCTAAATGACCTAGACCTCCTCAAGACTAATTATGTCACCCAATTGGAGAAAGGTTTGGTGATCCTTCAAGATGAATCCAAATGGAAACACAGGGATGGTCTTCAAGATGTTTGGCACCCCTACAATCAATTCAATAATTTGTGTGTTGATGGCACTTAGAGTCTTCTAAGTGTAGGAGGAAGTGTTGAAGTAAACTAAGGGTGATTGTTCTTCAGGGTTAAGCACAAGGAGTTAGGCTCTTAGAGAAGAGTTAGACAAGGTCTTAGTTAATCATCTAAGCCTTTTTGAGATCCTAGAGGATATTAGGATCCTAGGAGAAGACAAGCAAGGTCTTCTCAGTACTTGTGTAAGCACACCTCGAAGCACATACACCATATTGGTATCAGAGCAGGCTTGATCAGCCTTGTGATTGATGTTGCAACCCACTGAATCAGTAGGAGAGAATACACCAGAGGAAGATAAAACCATGGTGACTAACGTTGAGTTAGCCAAGAAGTTAGAAGAACAAGAAGAGGATAATTGGGTGCTAAGAGAAAGATTGTCCCAAATGGAGTGGCTCTTAGGTGAAGTCCAAGACAAAACTGATAAGGTCAAAGTTAAAATTGATCAAAAGGAAGAGA